>JARYHS010009186.1:233043344-233221574 GCA_031002005.1 Vandiemenella viatica
CTATATGAGTAGATATTGTTTTATATTTGTTTCACCGACTAATAGAAGTACAATTCTGTTCCCACGCTGAACAGTCACCTCATAATAAAGTAATTTAGTGAATTATTGCGACTAGCATATAAATAATTTATTGCATCATTATTGAACGTATATCAGAGACAAGCAGCTACCCGCGAACCTTTACCAGCTTTTGCTTACTTGAGGGAAAACCGTATGCTGTAAGAAATTTGAAAGGGACGTTTTTGTCAGGACTCGGGAATTGGTGAGTTATGTAAATGCCCATTCTGCGTTGTCTGCACGTTGTGAAAGCGATGTTTTATAAAGTTTTAACTATACACCGAGTAAATTTATCAATACTTTGTATTTATCTTCCTGCGACGCTCATCAGAAAATTCCAATAGTCTTCACTTATGCCTTTACGCCTCGTCGACGTAAAGGAAATTAAGGACGGGGAAGTACTGGAGGTAAGGAATAGGAAGGATTTCGGCTATGGTTTTCTAAAGTAACAATGTCGGCATTCAGCTGGAATGATATGGGGAAACCATACAGAACTGAAATCTGAATGGCCGTACGGGGATTCGAGCCCACACCGTACGGAATGCGATGCCAGAACGTTTACCGCTTATCCATGACGCTAGTTGTTCGTCATGAAGTTCATAGACGCATTGCAGATCGTAAGGCTTGCATTTTATTTTATGCTTACTCATCTCAGCAATTTATCCGTGGTGTATCGCAATAATAGTGTTAAAGTAGCCATCAACTGGCTTAGTTACCCTAGAGGAATAATCGTACTAAAATCCAAACCGAGGTTTAATTACGGACCTATTCCATGCAGGTGACCAAGTTCGTCTTTGCCCACATAGTTACCAAGACTCCTCTCAAGAAAATTAATAATGCTTGATGGCACGCGTCAAAATTCCGCGAATAAAATACGATGAATGTTGAGCTTGGTGGTTTGTAATTGAATGAAAGAAGAACTGCCTGATATGTAGCAATTGTTTATTAGGTTAGTGTCATCGGTACATTACAAAATACTTACAATAAGTTGCAATATGTTATGTTGGCCGCGTAAAACATATTTATGATAAACTGCCCCTTACCTTAACGGAATACAACTAACCTGAACAAATTGCACGTAAGATATCCACATCTCTGTAACATGCGTTGATGCTATCTATTGGTAATACACTCAAACCTTGTCGACGCCATAGAAACAGTTTATTAATATCTCTGTAATAAGTGCTGTTGTTATCTAGTGGCTTGGCTCTGAACTGTCTCATACGCACGGTCTTCATAATTATTTCTTTTGCCCTTTAAGGTTCAAATTCCAAAAAAAAAATTCTTTCTTAATTTCTGGTATTAACTAAGCGATGCATTTAATTTTTAAAATGATAGCTCATTTCTAGATTTCTGTATGGTATTACGGGAGATAAATGGTTCCTAAAAAAAGTCACCTTACGGATAGTATATTTTTGTCCTTTAAGAGTCGAATTTCGAAAAATTCCTTTCTTAAAATATGATGTAACGAAAGCGGAGACATCAATTTTTAAAATGATACCTCGTTTCATGATTTTGGATAGGTTACAAGGGAGATAAAAGATTCGTTAAAAAATAAGGTATCGCAGTAATAGTGATGATATATTTGTCGTTTTATGGTTAAAATTTCGTAAAATTTCTTTCTTAAAGTGTAATCTGAACGAATCGGATACATTAGTCTTAAAATGATAACTCATTTTGGTTAGGTTCAAAGAAATATAAATTGGCTCATGGCAAAAGAAGACCGATATTTTTGCCCGTAAAAAGTTGAATCCACAAAAATTCCTTTCTCGTGAAATATGATACAATTAAATCAGACACATTAATATTTAAAATGAAACCTAATTAATAGAGTTCTCTTATATATAAAAGGAGTTAATAACTTGTAAAAAAAAAAAAAAAAAAAAGACACCTGTTAGAAATGATATAGTACATGATCCGGAACTGTTGTGCAGAAATTTGAGTGTATCTTCTGTTTGTTTTGTCTTCAACATTGTTGGTATTCTGGAAAGGCCACACCACAGTCAGACTGGGGGCCGTGATCTGTCAACTTCCTGAAGTTTCCCTGATGAACGAGCTAAGAGCTTGAGTCGTCGTAATACTGGTATGTCTCAATACGGTCTGTGTCTGGTAAACCTCGTACATTTGGAAGAACGTTCAAGCTATTTCAAAACAAGTAACAAAATGATTTATTTTTGTGAAGTCAGTTGTTGTCCGGAATATTAAGAAAACAAATCAGTGACGTTGGTAGGGAGTATGGACGGAGTATTTGTGGTGACTGCTCTGAACGTGATCGTCGTCATGCACCAATAGCCGTAGTTAATATCATCTATAAAATTGATCCCCATACACATTACCGCAAAAGAAAAAAAAAATCTCCATTGCAAGTTATCTGATGAAGACAACAGAGAACATTGTCGAAATGTCGTAATTTTGAAACACAAACGCGCTGCAAACTCAGGAAGTTGTATTTATTCGCGGCGAAAGTTTATTGACATACATCAAAGATATTCTAATTACTCTTAACGTTTGATATTTCTCAGTAATAGCTTGTGGTTTGCTATTGGTAACGAAGGATTTGACTTACCTCTGATCATTAATTCGATTTTCCTTTTGCTGTCGACGCATTCCGTTTGTCGATCAAAGCAATTTCTGAACAGCAATTTCTGGACCAGCGATGTATAGTGTTTGAAGATAATACAGATTTCTGCCTCTAATTCTAACCTGTCTTAAATTTTCATGTGTAATGCATGTAACACCAGGTTCCAAGCGCCAGTAATGTATACAATCTGTGGATAGTGTTTAGGATGGTAGCGAATAAAATATTGTGAGGGAGCTGATAGGTGGGAGGTCCACCTCATGATATATATCAAACAGACATGTTTTATCGAGTTTCCAATAGGGAAGTATAATAAATGAGATTTCAGCAGTCATCAGCAACAGAGTAGCAGAGCGGTATTCTTCATCTAATACAGGCGGATTAATAGTACCGTACCAATAAATAATATTCAGTTACAACAAATACTTTATAACTGCCACACGAAAACGTTCAGGTAGCGTATAACTGCACATTAACCTTACTGTCTGATATTTGATCACATGCACAGAGCAGTCACTGAATGGAAACGCTGAGACCATCATGAATGTGAATAGTTATAACTGAGCCGGTATATGCAATTCTATATCGCACACAACTGAGGTGTAAATTGAAAAAAACATAATCAGTTTAAAACCTGCTGATTGTATTATAAAAGAAAAAATCACGAACTAACTGATGATGTACTTATTGATATTCAATCGTCGACTGTATCCGAACCTGTGTAGTATGAATTAAAACTACTATAAAATATCAGATGACAGCAGAAGAATCACCTTATCTTTCGTCTTTAGCAACGTTTGTTTAATTCCCCCTCCTCCGTGGTTTCAGTTTCCTACACCGACTCTCCCATAATCATTTCTCCAGCGGAACTGCGAATGCAATCGGATCACTCGCGAATTACTGATCGTATTAATCTTACAGAACATAAGGCGAATTTTTTCATCTCAATCAGCGACACTACAGAAAAGTATTAACGGAGTGGAGACTCGCATCAGATTTAACAAAGCATCAATCAACAGCCTCACTGACTGTTTCATCCTTCTCAACATCGCAATGGTTGAACTCAATACCTCTCAGATGAACTGACTATTAATATTAATCTCGGAATGAGCTCAACAGCGCCCTAATATACATATTTATTGGCATGTTTGCACCCTACGTAATTTATTTTGCAGTAATAGTGATGATGATAATAATAATTCCAGTTATTAAATAAATGAATGACGTACACTCACTTCCTGCGGCTTCCTCACTTGTTCCTCATTGAAGATGGACGTGTCACCTGATTCCAGATGTGGACTCAGTATGGTGGCAGAAAGGAGGATTTTTTTTATAGCATATGAGAACGAGAAATCAAATTGTTATAGAAATTAGCTGCAGCTGTATGTTTCATTTATAGCGGTGACTTTTAATTACCGTTGAGATAACACAGGTAAATGTGAAATTCAGGAGTACGAATGTTCCAGAGATTTGCAATGACATTTTACGATATTTTATTGCTAGTAGATGCAAGCAAATTTCTAAATTAAAAAGATTGATTACAATAAATTATGTGATTCGAGGGATTGCGTCCTTGTTTGTTGGCAATTTCTTCATGACTCTCTGGTTGGAGACTAATTAATTTATCAAAACTTAACGTTTCAGACATCTTGCTGCGACGTTCATCAGATAATATCCACGATATCCTATATTATTTTTCCTTGTGGCTTTATTCCTTGTTGACGTCGTGGTTATTACGGACGGGAAAGTACTAGATGTAAGGAACGGGAAGGAATTCTGCAATGGTTTTTTAAAACAATAAGCCCGGTGTTCACCTGGAGTGATTTGGGGAAACCATGGAAAACTGAAATATGGATGGCCTGGCGGGGATTCGAACCTACATCGTGCTGAATGCGATGCCACAACGATACGCTTACCCACAGCGCTCGTCGTTTATTATAAAGTTCTTAGACACATTACAGATCATTTGGCTTATATATGATTTTTTTCATACGTATTCAATTGTGTAAATATTCCTACGGCAATTTATCCGAGTTGTATCGTAGTAAAATTGTTAGTTATCAACTGGCTTTTCTCTCCTACAGATATAACAATACTAAAACCCGAACCGAGGTATACCTACGGTCCTGTTCCAACCAAGTGGCCATATTCGTCGTCTGTCCGCATAGCTACCTAATTTTCAACTTTTCTCTATAAAATTAATAACACCAGATGGCTTGAGCGAAAATTTCGCGAATGTAAATAGATGTATATTGAGGCTGGTGGTTTGAAATTGGATGAAGGAATAACCACCTCGTTTGTAGCAATTGTTTATTCATTTATTGTGATGGATACATTAGGCTGACAACATGTTACGAAACTATTAGGAAAAACTTTTGGATGTGTTATACATATGTATGACAAACTGTCACTGATCTTAACGGAATACAACTAACCTGAACAAAATTCACACAGCATATCCACATCTATGTGCTATGTGTTGCTGCGATCGTAGTCCGCGAGAAAATTTCGGTAGTAATAAGTTTACATATGAACTGTATTGCAAAACAAATGTTACCTTAAATAATATCTGAAAAGCTACTTATTGTACAAGAAACACAGTTTATTGATATCTCTGTGATCTGTGGTGCTGCTATCTATCGGTATGAGCTCAGTCCATGTCGGCGCCAGTGAAGCAGTTTACTAATACCTCTGTGACACGTGCTACTGCTATCTAGAGACTGGGGTCTCGAATGTCTTCTACGCGCGAACTTCATGATTACTACTTTTGCCCTTCAAGGTTCAAATTCCGAAAAATTTCTTTCTCGGTTAATGATGTTACCTGAAGTGGAAATCTTTATAATGATACCTTATTTCTTAATTTCTGTTAGGTATCAAGTGAGATAAATAGTTCGCGACACAAATCACGTTAGGGGGCATCCATAAATTACGTGAGGTGAAATAGGGGAGGGGGGGAGTTCCGGCGAAATCTCACCAGATCTCACCAACAGGGAGGCGGGGGGTCTACGGAAATCTCACGTGAGATTTTGCGAAAAATTTGGGGACAGTAGAGCAAAAAAAAAGAAAAAAAGGTCTACAATTTGCGGCATAGTCGATTTTAGGAGGTTATTTTGTCAAAAAAGTTAGGGTGTGACCTAAAAAAAAGAAGTCTTCAAAAGTTTCCAGGGCGATTTCTAGGGGGGGACTAGATCTCACCAGAGGGGGGGGGGGTCCAGAAATCCGGAAAAACACCTCACGTAATTTGTGGATGCCCCCGTATGGAAATAATGGTACTTTTACCCTTCAAGGGTGGAATACCAACAAAAAATCTTTTCTTGAAATATAATCTGAAAAAAAGACCTCAATTTTAAACATGATACCTCATTTCTCGATTTGGGTTAGATATCAAGGGAAATGAGGGGCTCGTAACAAAATAATTCATTTTAGTAATAGTGATGTTTTTTACTTTAAGCGCCAAATTAAAAAAAAATCCTATATCAAAATATGATGTGACCAAAGAAGAGACATTAATCTTTGAAATAATACCTCATTTATTGATATTGGTTATGTATGAAGAGAGATAATGACTTTAAAAAAAAAAAAAAAAAACTACATCATTTAGACATAATATACGGTTTTCATAACACTATGTATTGAAAAGTATACGACATGCAAAGATGAGTGACGCATGGAAAGATACATAAACTCAACAAGTTTAAAAGCCCGTTTGGTGTCTGGCGTGCACGCTAGATGGCAGCAGTGGACAAGAAGGCAGAAAAGAGGGAGAAGAATTTTTGCGTACTTAGAATACGTGAAATGTTCTTCGGTTATGAATGTGCAGCGTGTATTCGTACGAAAATATGGAAAAGGGCACCTTGCGAGCAGTGCATTTTATGTTGGTTTCGTGACACTGATTGTCTGCATAAACGGACCACAAATGTAGATCACGTGTCTTACAGGAAACCGCGGAGGGCGTGAGACAAAGCTATGTGCGCAGTTCACAAAAATCAACCGTACCTGCCAGCCGTGTAGTGGGCATTCCGCAGAAATATTTATAGTATGTACAGAACCGTGGAGTGTTTTTGCATCCTTTCATGTAGTATCACTCGACTTTGTAGGTAGTACATTTTTCAATACACAGTGTTTTTTAAACCGATAAATCATTTAGGCCAACCTTGTATATGATTTGGTACAGTTGTGCAGTAATTTAAATATAGCTTCTGTTTGTTTTGTCTTCAACGTCGTTGGCATTCTGGAAAGGCCTCACTGCAGTTGGAATGGGGGGCACGATCTGTCGACTTCCAGAAGTTTCGCTGCTGAACGAGCTAAGAGCACTTACTAAGCGAACAATGGTGCTCATGAGTCGTCATAATATGTCTCGATACGGTCTGTGTCTGGGAAAACTTCAGAGGAGAGTTGCGATGTGTGAACGTGGTATTCATTCAATAAGTAAATGTGAACTCAAGTTGATCGGCAAGTAAATTATTATGGAAAAACCTTCAAGCCATTTCGAATCGGGAACTAAGTACCAAAATGATTTATTTTGGTGAAATCGGAATGTTAGCAAATCCAATCGGCGACCGTGCTAGGGAATCCGGTAATGTCACGAACTGTATCCGATAACCAAAGAGATAAGATGGCCACTCTTTCGAACAGATATAATTAGTATCATATATAAAATTAACTTTTATTAACGATCACCATATTCATTATTGAGGAAAACAAAGATGTTGAACTGACAATAATCTTCTAGATTCTCGATAGGAAGATACCTGATGAAGACAATAGAGAGAACGTTGACGAAACGTCGCCTTTTTGTGACACTAAGCGGCTGTAGACCAGGGAATAATATGTTGTATTTATTCGTCGGGAAAGTCTCCGTTCACATATAACAAAGATGTCCTTCTTATTCTTAATGTGTAAAATTTCTTAATAATAGCTTATGGTATTATATTAGTAACGAAGGATTTTAATTACCTTTGGTCCTTTATTCAATTTTCCTTCTGCTGTCGACATTTGGCGACGTTATTACATACCAGAAAATAGGCACATTTACAAGAACGCAGAGGACCTATGTGTTCCATTTATCTCTCTTTGTTTCAAACTTTTTTCATAAATGGATTATTTTAAATTATTTTGACAGATTTTATCACTGTTCTCTTTCCCTTTGATCCTTGCCAGAGCTTACCAAGGACGTTTAGGTCTCAATAAAACAGTTTAAAACCTGCGAGGAGAGTATCACACGTCGCAAGAGAAGTGTTAATTAATAAAACGTTATATCATGTATAGAAGTTATATAAAAATGGATTGTAGGGAATGATCTATTTGTTTTAGGTCACAAATCATTAAAAAAAATTTAATCGCTGGCTGTACCAAATATAATTATTGATTTAAGAAACGCATGGTATTAAAGAAACAAATTTATTTTCATGCCATATTTCCTTTTTTATTTATTTACAATACGTATAATTGCGTTATAGACCAGTGGGTTTAATATTTAATTGCTGTGTGTTTAGGCAGTATCTCAAAAATCTAATACTGTCTCCCGAACTAGTTTCATATATATTTGTGCTAGAATTGTGTGTAGGAGAACAATATGTATCGTAGCCGCTGCCTTCAGACGCCTGTCTTCTCCCTGATCCAGTCCCTCAGCTTCGCAACACTAGTGTGCAGTGTTGGGAACGTGGGGTTGGCGCAGCCTCCTTCCGCACAGCTTACGATCCCCACCAGATCATTACTTCCCACTACTACGATGGGACCCCCACTGTCACCTTTACAAACACCCTTTCCCCCCTCCATGGCGCATATCTTGCGCTCGGTTACGTCATCCTTACCTGCTTGCTCGTATGTTCTCCTGCATTCGTCCCAGTCCTGCACACTCATGGTCAGCTCCTGGAGTTGTTCTGGTAGGCTGCCATTGGTTTCGAGCTGACCCCAGCCTGCAGCGAGTACAAGGGTGCCAGCTGCAGGGTTCTCCGTGGCCAGGCCTGGTAAACGCTGTTCACGCAAAAACAGAGAATAATTCATCAGTATCTCCATACAGATAAAGGTTTGCATACGCACTGGTTTTTCACGGGATTGTTTTTCAATGTATGCAATATCTTTCAAAAGAGAATCACCCGATTTCAAAGTTTACTTCACATTGAACAAGAAACTAAGCGGGAAGAGTCTGATATCATTAGAAGGAGCGTATTTTCAGGTTTCGAATAGTTGCCGGTAGAGAGCTCTGTTGTTGTTGTACTTCTTCCTCCCCAGCCTGACGTGCAGCTTACCATTTTTTTTTTTATTGCTTTACGCCTCGTCGTAATTACAGGCGGGAAAGCACTTGGGGCAAGGAAAGGGAAGGATTTCGGTCATGGCCTTTTGAAGGAAGCGTCCCAGCATTCACCTGGAGTGATTTGAAGAAACCATGTAGAACTGGATGCCCGGACGGTGTTACGAACCGCCATCCTCCCGAATGCGAGGCCATAACGTTAACAGTTCACCCACCACTCACGGTACAGACATGCTGCTTACAACTGAACTCTAAATTGCAATTTATAGTGTACTTATTTTCACTGCTTCTGCTTCTCCTCTCAATTTCATCACAGGATGCCACCCATAAGTTACTAACCTGCAGGAAATCCTAGCATTCCTTCGATACTCTTCATCAAGAAGAAAAAATAATAATTAAAACCTTACTTTGTTTTTTCAGTCTTCTTTAATTAAACAATGTTTGACAACTAGATAAATCGAACATTAAATTTCAGTTTTATAACATTACAATCTCCCTGTACTCCCAGGGTCGCATTTAAGCATAGGCTACCTAGGCTGAATCCTTGGAGCCCATACTTCAAAGGGGAGCCCGCACCCCAACCGGAGGGCCCCCTGCCTAAAGTCTCGCATAAATTGTTATGTCACTGCTGACTGCTAACAGAGGCCCGCACCATATGTATAGCCTAGGCGCCCTAATGGCCTAAATGCAGCACTGTGTACACCAATTTCAATAATCTCCATTACTAATCGTTACACACAGCCATAATCCACTGTCCACAACAATACGAGCAAGGCTCATTCCTTTTACCGCGCTCGTCATCTTTTTTTTTTTTTTACTAACTATTTATTATTTACATACACACTGCTTCGATATTTATAAATAAAATATTATACAATACTTTTTTACAAACGCAAATAAACAGCAAAATATTATATATAATACCCTCAGGTGCCCATCTGTACGTTTCGTCATGTAGCTCTATGGTCTTCATTATGTGTCGGGTCTCTTCCAGCTGTTACAAGCTTGCTGTAACCACCTAGACTGGCTTAGCCTCCTAGCGAACTTCCTAAACTACATTCTAGAATGGCGCGCACATACCTGAATGGGAACACCTTCCCAAAAAATAGCTGTGTTCTAGAGTACGCCAGTACCAAGTCTGTGGATGCAGTGTTACGTATCTTTCCGTACGAGATTTAACAACGTGCAATAAGGACCCTCACCAAAGAACATCCGATGGTGGTTACATCAGTTCACAGACAATGGAAGTTTGTGGAAGGGAGAAGTATTGGCCAATTGCAAACTTCAGAACGAAAAATGAGGAGAATCCGAGACGCGTCTGAGATGAGCCCATGGAAGTTCGTATTTGAAATTAGCCGTGAACTTCAGACAAGTGGTTCAATATGTGTCGTGTTCTCATAAGATGTCTACACATCAAAAACAGACTGCCGCTGCTTCAGACTCTGAAACGTGGTGACAATGGAAACAGGTGGAATTCTGTGCTGTAACGCTGGACGCGGAAAGTAATTATAACACAGTGTTTTCTGCCAGAACAACACTGCCAGAGGACAAAGATATTTCCAAATGTTAAGAATCTGGCTTTTCACTTTGCTCCAATCGCACTCATGTGAGTTCGTTTTGTAGCAACGTGGCGCACGACGTGACTGGAGCTTGCCAGTGCAAACATTTTTTAAATAAAACTGTGTCCCAGCGATTGATTGGACACAACTCATCATCGTTCTCTCTTCGCATGGCCTCCAAGATCCCTAGACCTCACTCCTTACAACTTAAACCTATCAGGATATATCAAAGACAATGTTGATGTTCTGCCACAACACTGGATGATCTCCAAGAGCTGATAACAGGTATTATCAACTCAGTGGTTTATGATTTGCCGGTACGCGTTTGGAAGGTATTATATCGCCTATATGTGGTCCGTGTTGCGAGTGCTGTTGTTATTGAACACTTTTGGCAGAAAATTTTACTTCCGTTAAATACATGTGACGCGGATGTCATGTTCACTACTGTCTCTTACAAAAATATAACTTATTAAAATCAATGCATTCTTTTTGAAAGACCTTGAATTATTGTAAACAAAGTGTGATTTCAAAAAGGCAAAAGCAAACAAGTGATAGGTTTATGCTTAAATCTGTAGTGATAGATACTAGATATTTCTTTTATAAACAAATTGTAGTTTTGTTTGGAACAATAGAGTATATACTCTCCGTTAATAGAAGAATAAAGTATTAGAACTCTGTTTAAAAAGGCACAAAAAAGATTTATATCGTTTGGAGTATTATCATCTAGACGCAAGTGAAGAAAAACATTGCTCTCTGGTTAATATGGTTTGTTTGTTATAACACAGTATGATTTATCCGATGAATCCACTGTGACGTCACGATTTTCGCCTTGTTTGTCCAACGTACGACCAGAGATGTTGTTCTAGGTTACGCACATTATTTGTAAATTCTATTTAGTTAACTAATCTAACCATCCGCGAATAAATTAACTGTCAGAAAACTGATATAAAAAGTTTATGTGACGCATTTTTAAATCAACATAATAATTATTGGTTGTTTATATTTCTTTGATATTGCTACGAAGTAAGACAAATGCTTCAATTTTGATTAGATTGTTTTATAACCCGAACTTGACGTTAGCACAGTAATTTATTATTTTTTTTAAAATAATTTAAATTGTTTTCATTAGTGTCCTGTTACTTAGATCACTACCTCATTTGAATGAAAGTAGTTTAACACTGATCGCGATCTATACAGTCTAGACTACAACTGAAACTAATATTACGTAAGTTGTTAAGATTTATTCTTAATTTCTTTTACTTTCACTGATGACATATTTCAGCCAAATGCAACTGCATTAGCAATTCAAACGTTGTAATATTGATCTGAATCACGGATAACAAAAAAGAAAGGTGTAAGAACCCGTGAATATTCTTGATCAAATTTATATCGCGAAGCATTGTTGCCACCAAATTGCGATACAGTTCATGAATTAAAATGCTTGTGATTGAAGTATTGTTTCTCAGGCAGCAAGTTTAGCGTAGTATATGGTTTGGTTGAAATGCAACCAGGAGAAGATTGGAAACGGAAACCTATCCTACACCGCGAGGCACGAGGAATTACATTTATTTAAGCAAATGATAAGAAATGAATTGCCAGGATAATGAAAGAAAAGTTGGGTTTAATTTGGAATATTAACTATTAGTTACTTTTTTTTATTGAAATTATTACTTCGTTTGATTGAAAGAAGTTCCAAATTCATCGCTATCTATGTGGCCTAAACCACAATTAAAACTAATATTAGGTGGCATAACGTAAGTTGTTAAGATTTAATTTTAGCAACCTTCGTTTTCACTGGGATCATTATATCAGCCGCTAGTAAGCAGCGGCAGCCGTTAAAACATCGATCTTCATCACAGATAAGAAGAAAGACCGATTTAAGATGTGAAGATTTCGGATCAAGTTTACATTGCGATGCATGATGAAATTGACATGCGATACAGGGAATGTATTAATTTACGTGTAATTGAAGCTTTGTTTTTCTAGCGGCAATATTGCGGTTAGGCGAAATACAACCTGGACCAAGTTGACGATTGAAACTTTTTCTGTAGCACAAGGGAATTTCATTGAGCTTTAGTTTATAAAAATTCAATTTAGTCAAGCAACTGCAAAGAAATTAAGTGCCAGATGACTCCGTTAATCCCGTCATTTTTGACGGGATATTAGGTTAGTCTAATTACAGGTGGCATCTCAGAAAAACCGATATATCTATCTATTCAAATAAAAATGAAATTCTGTTCGTTGGTAACCTCATACACTCCAAATGGCTGGATCGAACTGTCTAAATCTTTTTTAAAAAAATATTCATAATAGTCCGAATTAAGTTTTAGAAAAAGGAAGATTAGAAAAGTTGCCCAGGAAATTTGAAAATTCTTGAACAACTGAAAGTACTTTTTTCTAGGGACCGATTTTGCTAGCTCTTTTTTTTTTAATGTCCGTAATAGTCGGAATAACGTATTTAGAGAAAGAAAAATTTGCCCGGAAAACTGGAAAAATCGCGGAAGCAGAAAATGATCTTTTCTATTAAACGATTTGGCTACTTTTTTAAATGTTTGTAATAGTATAAATAATGTTTTTAATGAAAAAATTGGAATAGTTACCGGGAAAAATGCTAATTTCGGGAAAACTGAATGTGTTTTTTGTTTTTGTATGAAATCAATAACATAACTCTCGATTTGAACGATGGAAATGCGCATTTCTTATTATTTGTTTCGTTCTTTATGTTCCCGGGACGGAAGTAACTCATTTGAATGTTTGCTATTGAAAATTGGAATTCCTGGAGAAAAATCTGAATTAAAATGAAATTACGTTTGTTTTTATTTTGCGTTGTATCGCGACCTGTCCAAGAAATGAATTTATTTTATTTCTACTACATTCATATTAATTGAGATCATCTTCTTAATGCTATCAAACAGGGTATTACGTCACTTATGTATGACAGCGCCCTATCGTCCCGATGCACGAAGCATTAAATCAAGAGTTAAAATGCAAATACAAATACGATCGCGATGCACCGAAGCATCAGTTCAAACGAACACTCTGTTGTTGAATCACCAAAAAATATATGCGACACTCTCATGAAACTTCGGAAACATCGAACTAGGGGGATTTTCTTCTTAGACGCTCTCGGTGAATCAGGAAAATCGTATTTGATCACATTGATTTTGACAACGACTAGAATGAATTTGTACTTGAACTTTCTTTATTTGGATTTTCATTTACGTTGTCGGAAGGTGGACAAATAGCTTATACAGCACTCAGCTTTTCATTGAATATAGAAATATAAGTGCCAAAGTTCTGCATCAATTCAAATTGTCGTTGGGATGAATGTACGATGGTTTAAAGCGAAAGGTGCAAGATCTACTAAACAATCGATACTGGTTGGGTAGTGCGATGATCGAAATGTAAATAAAACAGCTTGAGATTCAATGAGATTTCAAATTTAATGGCAGAAAATAAATCATTTGGTTGACTTGAAATTCTGATTTAATTCAGTTGTGACTTTAAATTTTGGAACAAAACCGCTTGGTTCCAAATCGATCACATTCTAGGAACATCACACCTTTCCAGAATAGAATTCATTCCGCATATAAAATTTAACATGGGGGTACTTCTGAATAAACTCCTCCTCAAATTGAATATCCATTCTCTCAATCGTACAAAGATCAATCGGAAAAACAGTTTTTCTCATTTTTACTTCGTTTACACATTTCGAATACCTCTTAGCAAATTCACCAAACGATCACAAACAACTTTATTGAAATTTGGACAGCACAACGTCTCTCGGGTTAGCTAGTACAATAATAAATGCCCGTTTATTAGTTACCAAAAGAGTTATCAGAATAGAGTAGTGTGTTTAACAAGTTGAAACATGGTTTAGACCCAACACATTAGAGAGCGCTTATGTGGAACACAGGACAGTCTTGGAACCTTTCCCGACTGAAATGTATTAAGAAAGTAAAAACTGTAAGCAACTCGAATCATAACTAATATTTAAGAACACGTTAGTGTTACTATTACGCACAAAGACATATCATATCATTATCAAAAATATTTAACAAAGTCTTATTTTAGCTGCACTAAAAAAAAAAAAAAAAAAAAAAAAAAAAGTTCAGAAATCTTATAAAAATGTGTAGATTGAGTTGAATGTCTCTACCTGTAAGTGCTCAGTCCATTCGAAGGGCTGTTCCATCTCGAGGAGAGCGATGTCGTAGTCGAGAAACACAGTCTTGTTGTACAGTTCGTGGAGGATCACACTCTTGACTTTGTGCGTCAGGCCACCTCGCTCCCTCATGCTGCTGCTGGACCTCACCACGTATTTATAATTGCGGTCGAAGCAGTGGGCAGCCGTCACGACCCAGCGGTCAGACAGCACGCTGCCTCCGCACTGGTGATGACCCCCGTCCTCCAACGACACCAGCCATGGGAAGGCTACGATGTTTGCTTTCATGCCACCTGCGATTATAAAAGGACTAGACTCCTGACCGCTGCCATTGATTATGGACGCTGTCGTTAGCAGAACTGCCACGGCGAGCGACAGAGCCATCTGGTGTCTGGACGCCAACCAGACTGCTGGATTCATCCTGCAAACAAACAGCCACAAATTATTTCAGTTGAGTTTACTAATGATAAATACCGTTCATGTTTACCTGTCACAGCTTCCTAATGGAAACTTTTCTTGCCCGGCGCAAATTCGTTGAAAGCAGAAAATATTTTACACGCATCTGTTTTTACTTGTTGTGTTAGGTTTGGGTTAGTTTTCTGAACATCAAGTTTTCTCCCTACTGGCTAGATTTTTGTCACATGTGCATTGTGTAATGCAGACCTTTTATACTGCTTTTTATTTTTCAGCTCCTTTTATTTTTCTGTCAGTAGAAATATGTAATTTTCTCTAATCGAGCTCTATTACCTAGTATTTTTATATAACTGAATTCCTGTGAGAATCAAGTCCATTTTGAGAATAAATCTCACATATTTTTTAAATAAAATAATCTGTTGTAAATCTTTATGTAATCTTATTGTTTTTAAAAATTATTGCAGTTGCTGGTACACTCATCAAAATGTATTAGTCAAGCTACATGTCCTGTCATTCTGTTTGTATGGAATGAGAAACACAAATCAGCTATACACGGTGTGAAAGAAGTTTGTAGTCTATCCCCATTAATATTCAACTCAAATGTAGAGGAATTAACAAAATCTCTAAGGAAAATTTTGGGATAAATATAAACCAAAGCAAGTCAACAGTGATGAAATGTACCAGAAATGACAGTAATAATGAAAGATTAAATATATAGATATAATCGGATACAATAGACGTAAGACAATTCTGTTGCATAGGAAGTAAAATTACAACTGCTGGCCGAACCAGGAATGATGTTGAAAGCAGAATAGCAATTAAAGTTTTCAAAAATAGACTTTGAAATACCAAATAGAAAACTTAAGTATTTGAAATGTGGTGCTGTAGATGTATGATAAAAATGAAATGAACAAATAAAGTACTAAATGAGCGTGTTTTGGAAATAATGGGTGAGGAAAGAAATTTATAGAAGAGACTTAAAAAAAAAAAAAAAGACAGGACTGTGGAACACATTTTAAGATATTCTGGATTGATTAATTTGTTAGTGCAGCGAACAGTCGAAGGTAAAAACTGTCAAAGAAGATAGAGATTAAAATATTAGAATATCCTGGTAAATAGCATTTAGATAGCAGATGGTGTTTGGTTTCGCAGTGGGTTTCTTGAACGATAAGAATATCTTCCAATTCATGAGGACTGCACAAATAAAAATCCAAATAGACTAAAATATAGGTATTCAAAGTGGAAGTTTGGTCAAGTGCGGGTTCAAAATAACTTCAACATAGGCGAAGCATGATGTGCTGAGTGCACAAATTTCCAACCCTGACAAACATGCGCTAATCCAAGACCCTACACGACAGCCACGTGGACTCAACCTGGATAGTACTGAACCGAGTGAGTACAGGCTACAGTAGATGGAACTACTGGATGTACTGTACAAGTGGGGAATGATTGAGAACCCTTCTTGCGACAAAACCACTCACCACATCACTATTGAATGCCCTCTTAGGAGATTCTGTGGTACAGTGCATCATATTCACGAAGCAACCACAGATGCAATTGAATGGCTGCAGTCGTTGGACATGAGTGTGTAGTAATATACATGTTTGGTTCTATCAAATACGATTCAATGAAGTTTAAGATCGAAGTTTTTCACGGTGTTGTATGTTAGTGAAAATCTCCTCAAGCCACCAGCCGCGTAAAAGTGTCACACATGTGGGACGTTTCAATGGCATCTTTCTCAGCCCTCATTATCAACCAAATGTCAATAATAAAGTGATTGTTTACCCTTCGCCGCGGTGACGGTGGAAGACAAAAACCAACACAGCGCCATGACGTCATCGACTCTTCTACTCATTACCAAGGCGCAACTGTTTCAGTATTTTAATAGCCAGGTTCCAGGCCGCACTGAGTTGATAACCAGTGTCCCAGTTAACTAATAAATCAGTTGTTCTGATTTCTACAACTTTTGTAATAACGCTGGCCGAAAAATCTTTGACCCGGGCTAATTTTTTTAAAAATGTTTATGTATGTCCTTGTACACTGTGTTCGGCCACCGCAGATTTCTCTTCTTGCCAAAGACGAACATTTCTTGCGTGTTCAACACATCGCTGCACAATAAACCGCTGCGTTTGTCCGATATAACCAAGGCCACATTCACAAGGTATGTAATACGCACAAGGAGTTTGTAAACCAAGGTCATCTTTAATGCTACCTAGCTAAATTCAAATTTTAGTGGGTTGTCTGAAAATTGTCTTGACTCCGGTCTCAGTACCACTGTAGCTCTTTCATATGAACGAACCATTAATACTGTAGCGGATTGGTGTGTGGGCAGATTATTGCTTACCTTTCATGATTTATAATCGCCACCTTCCACTACCTTATGAAAAGCACATATATTAATTTCAGGAAACAGAGGTGAAACTATTACTTCTGTTATTAATATTTGGAAAGATCCTAAAATACTGGTTTATTTGATACTCATTACTGCTTACAGACAGAGGTATATTTACCATTAATCTTAAACATCTGTCTATGCAAAATAAAGTTCAACGCAATACCTTGCCTTACAGGCGCAACATAGCAAACAAACAATTATCGTTAGTTGAAGCTAAGAAATTGCAATACATTTACATTACAAAGAGTTACAAATTCCATATGCAACTGAAGCAAAAACTCTCTTATACATAACGAGAGCGATTCTTGTATGACAATGATAACAAGAAAACATCAGATTTAACTGGATTACATAGGGTGCCAGGGAGTTAATTTATTCCCACAAATAATAGTCATTGAAAGTTTCAAACATGGAAATCAGTCTTTCAATTCAAACTGGATAGCGAAAACCAAAAAGCACTCTGCTTTTTGACACAACTAGCTCAGAAATTAACGTCCGGCGGCATAAGAACTCACACTCATCAGGCCGTTAAAGGGCTATCTCAATGATTCGTCTGAGTACACACTGTTTCTGGAGGTATAATTACCGTGTCTGTCTGGCTGCACGCAGCGTTGTAACAAGAGCGCTATCGCCTCTCAACAGCGCACCATCCAGGTAATGCTAGGCACTTGACACGTCAACCAACACAAGTGATAACATCGATCGGACTAGGCGCTCAGTCATCGAAGCCTCCAGAACGAAATCATGCGCAGTACTCTGGCAGGCAGTTGCCAGCGCAATCGTTCTGGACAGAATGACCTCTTCTCGCCCCTCAGAGCTCGTCTCTCCTTCTCCTCGGCGAGTATCATAAAAAACACAAAATTTGTAATATTTCCAACCACGTGAGGAAATTAACACATCGAATTGGCTTAGCAAAAGTATCCCCTCTATGCTGTCTAATACATTACCTCTTATTTGCGAAGAGTCTTCGGGTTTTGTCGGGATTGTAGATATGTAGAAATTTTCTCACGATATCGAGCGAACGGCGCATCTACGGATCCCTTCCGCAAAATTCCCCAGAGTCCAGCCTTTCTCACCGGTACCAGTGTCAGAGATAATCCCCGCATTGTCTCGACCTACCGGACACTTCCGGCTCAGTCAGAGTGTCGCTCACACTAACACAACCCTTAGCTAGACGCGGATTTCTGTCTCAAACTCAAGAAAAGAATATCTATTTATTTCTTATGTTATTATATCAAACAATAATTAATTTACATTGTACGAGATGACCCATCTAGTCTTCTCGCTACAATACTAACGTCGGTATGAACTCAATTCCGTCCTAACATTCTTGTTATTTGGCGTGATTGTGACTCACACATATCATTTTGTAAAAATAGTGATGACCATAATAATAAATGAAGTTATGAAATAAATGACTGGTATATACTCGCCTCAGTTCTTGCAAATTCCTCTGTTGTACCACAATGAAGACGTTATACCAAATTCAGACTCGGTGTCGTGGCATAAACGACGGAACTTTTGTAGCATACGTGAACAAGAAATAAAATTCTGAGGGAGATTAGTTGTAGTAACGTCTTTTATAACAATAACTAATAACTTTTATCTACCGCTGAGATAACAGAGGCAAATGTGAAACTTAAGTACGTAAATGTTCCAGAGATTTTACGAACTTTGTTTTAGAGTTTGTACAAGCACATCTGTAACATAAAAAAAATACTGGAATACAGCAAATACTTTTAGTGAATACGAAGTATTTCGTGGCCTTCGTCCGTATTTTCATGACACTCTGGTTGGAGCCGTATTAATTTATCAAACATAACGTTTCAACCAACATGCTACAAAGTCCATTATTATTAAAATTCTTTCTCATTTTATTTTAGCCGTCAGAGCTAGGTCATTAATTCTTTCAGTTTGATACAATTGTTCTGATTGTTCGCTGGGTTTCTGAGGAATATTATGGATACGGTAAGACAGCTGTAAGACGCATCAATATATTTCTGTGGTTGTGTAGGAAAACTGAGGGGAAGGGAAGGTATTCAGCCGATAGTAGATAAGGGTGAAGACGAAGTTACTGATGATTAGTGGAAGGCAGAGAACTTAAAGGACTGGTTTATTGAGACTATCGTCTAGTGATGAAAGAATGTAAATCCCAGTTGCTTCACCACGTAAGTGGAAATGAATGGGTAAACTATTCAAAACAGATCCCGTGGATACTATGAAGGAACTAAGAAAGGTAAAAAAGCGTAAAACAGGCAGTTTAAATAATATTACTACCGTTGTATTAAAGATAACGCGATACGACATCGTAACTTACTTTGTAATTTTATTAAAAGTCTGAACATTCGCTGCTTACCAGAGAATAAACGAAATTTGTAGATGAAACTTAGTCTCCTCAGAGGACTGGAATTAACGTTGGCAATATCCCTTACACATACTTTCCAATTAAATTTTTTCTTTGTAAAACAAAGATTTATCTCAAGGAATGTAATTTACAAAGAAACTGAAGTAAAAGTAGGACAGCCATAGGATGCTGTATCAGGGGCATTACTATTCATTATTGTATTGAACTATTGTGTTTTTTTTTTAATATAGGTTTATTGAAACCTTGCAACATTTCTACATGACAAGATTAAAGTTTCATAATACCCTCTACGTTACAGAAATATCAATATGAGTACTCCGGTTAAATGAAAGGGCTAAATAAATGCGTTATCAAGATTGGTCACGGAGAAGAAGTCCATCCACATATGCCCCGAAGTGGCGTTTGTACCTCGTTGAATTTTTTTTAAATTCCAAAGTGTTATTTTAAGTGTGGATAAATAATCTTCTAGATCCTTAGGTTTTAAAGCCAGAAATGATTTTTTCCCAGATATAATAATGGTGCATAATAAGATAAAGGACAGAAGACTGAACAGCTGCAGGGTGACCTGGACAAAATATCTGGCTTAGTAACTCGACACGAAATGAAGATAAACATCAAGAAGAGTCAATTCATTAGGTATACAGAGAAAGACACCAATTTTTTCCCTGTACATTCCCAGCACTCTGTTCATTCTCCTCCTGCCCTCCAAACACTCCCTATCCGGATCCTTTACCAGGTCAAGTACTGACTGGGACCTGCGATAATTGCTCAAACAAATCTTGCTGCTCTTCTTTGCACGCCCTCTAACTCCTGTATTTGATACCCAAAGTGTGAGTCCCAAACAGCACTATCATAGTCAACCATTGGACTCACCAAAGTTTTGTAACCTGATTCCCTAACTTCTCTGATACAACCTCTCATCTCCCATTCCAATAAATGAAGAATTGGGTAATATCAAGATGGGGATACCGCTACCACCTCGCGTAGTTAACACACAGATCACGTGGTGTATATGACTTCACTGTAACGTAAGGTCAGTGCTGCATTACAACATAAACTCAAAAGATGATTGACGAAATCAAATTTTATAAATATGCGTTTCGGGCGTAATACAGCCTAGATCAAAGTGAAACGTAACCATAATGCATGATATTGCAGATATCCATTTTTCAGATCACATCTATAGCTGTTACAGTGTTGGAACGTGCAGACTGAATACGTCACAATGATGTCATATACACTACGTGATCTATGTGTTTACCACGTGAGGCCGCGACGGTATCCCCGTCTTCATATTACCCGAAGAATTTTGCAACCTTTTGCCACCACCGGCCTAATGTGCTCCACTCAGTTGAGTTTATTATCAAACGTAATATTTGACACGTTGTAGGAAGAAGCTAAAAAATCCTTCATTTATGGGATAGGTTGATGATTGAATGAAGCAAGAATTAGGAGAAATAAGTTACAAAACATAACTTGAATATGTCAGTTTATTTTTGGGAATCTAATGCAGGAGTTGCGGGTGTATGTAAAAAAGTGCGGCTAAATTTGTATCTAGAAATTACAGCAGAAAACAATCAGAAAGTAATACGATGAAGGAGCTGGACTAGGAATCATTGCAAGATTGGAGGAGGGTGAAAACAGTAGCTGATGACGTTGATAACAAGCTGGAACACGATTTCGGTGATTCGGGAGTGGGAAAATTTAACGATTAAGTTATTGGAACAAATTACCAAAGGAAATATGTATTAGCTTACCAAAAGCACTAAAAAGTCCGTAAAAGGTAAAAGTAGACGATTGGGTTACTTAAACTCAAATAATTGAAGATAAAAATCAAGAGGAAATTAGAGAGCTTGTATGTCGGAAAGTTGTCACAGTAAAATGCGCTCTATTGCATTTAAATTAACTAAACTACGTACTTGGAGTTTGTTCTGCCATTCTGGTTGTATTATTACAGCCTAATGTCGCTCGCCAATCTGAAAAATTTGGTTTGAACGACTTCTCCACAGGTATTTATTATGCTTCCAAAATATTACGATTTTTAACCTTCAGTTTCTCGTAAACGAAAGCCTACCAGGGCAAACGGTATTACAGAGTGAGACTTAAGCTGTCACAATCTGAGCTGTGCTCGAGCGCCTCTGAGTGTGACTAGGTGTGTAATGGGCATTGGCGTGGGGTGATTTCAGGAAACCGTGGGAAAAATTGAAATCTACATGGTTGGACGGGGATTCGAAGCTACCTCTTCCTTAATGTGAGACCAGAGTCTCAGCACTCGTCAACAAGTCTCGGTGGGTGTCCGTTGGATTTGACTCACACGAGCCACGTTTTTGCGACCTCGCCCGGCGTATGCTGACACCTCGCGGCCCCCATTGGAAACCCCGCACCACCTGTGACGTCAAATAACGGTGAAATTCCCAGCGCGTAGAGCCACGCTGGGGTGTTCGGGCATAGTCTCCCAACCAATATGGCGCTATTCTGCAGTCGTCCCTCGTCAAGTAATGTTGTACTCGTCATTGTATCAGCTGAACGCTGGTAATTCAAAGCGTTTGACGATTGGTTTATCGTCTAAACACTAATTTTAACCTGTTGTACTGCTCCAAAGTTACACTAATGTATGAAGAATGGGAAGAGCTGATACAAGAATTGGAAGTAGTCTCCGACTTACTCAACACTGCATGCACCCAGACCGAAGTTCCACTCGTAGCCCAGTCAATAAAGGGCCAAAAACAGTGAATGTCGGAACTTTCTCTGGTAAAGCTGAATTTTCTCCCAGTAGTAGATCACTATTAGAGAGACAATTTTTCAAAAGTCCCCGAAAATTCCAATGGAGCTTCACCCCCTACCCCCCCGTTAAGTTTAAAATGTAGAGTTTTACGCAATCGCATATAACTTTTTAACCAAAAGTTTATTAAGGTTATATTACTTACAGTTTTATTCCATGATAAATATTCTGCAACTTTTATAATAACATAATTTATGATATGTGCAGCAGTTTTCCCGTAAATTAACGAAATGTTGTAAAAAAACATTTTTTTGCCACCTATCTACGTTTTTGCAAAACCATATTTTTATTCGTCACCAAATGAAAAAATGCTTCGAATGAAAGTTTTAGCTCATATATTCCTGAGTACATCGGTGTATAAACATATACAGCTATGTGTATTACTCTACTAGTAACATAGAAAACAGTAGCTGGGTTTTGAGCGCGTGAGCGCCCGGGAGCCGGCCGCGCCCGTTGTGTAAGAGGAAGAATAAAGGTGCTATAATTTCCAGAAATAATTTTTAATGCATTTAACAGCGTTCGTTTGATCTAACGTGTCAGGGATAGTTGCTCATGTAGGAAAATCTTTATTAGCCTCTATATTTCATGACTTTTAGCATACATTTTAAGTACATCCCACCACTTCCATACACATTTTATAAAACAGCACTTTCAACAAAATGAAGTGTAGACAGGCGAACAGAACTGTAATCCCGTGTTTACCTTCTCCGGGTTACGATTACCATGCGATTCCTTGTTAACATGAGTTGCGATGACCGGCGAGATCAGCAGAACAACTAAGCTTTGGATAAATCTTCTTAAATGCATTGACCTCATAATGATGTTTATTTACGCAGAAAGATCCGGTAATTGGGACCTCCATTTAAGTACTACAATTGAAATGCTCCCATACTTTCACGCTGCAGACCATCTGCCATATGCTAAATCCGCACATCTTTATGCACAAGAAATGACTAAACTTGGCTCTAAACTATCTCCACTAGAATTTGGTCTTTTTAAAGAACATTTCACTGTAAGAAGAACGGGGAAATACTGGTCTGGGACGTGGACTGACATGTGCATCGAACAGGGTTTGATGCGTCCCATGAAATCCGTTGGGGGCCTAACTCATGGACGAGGCATAACCGACAGCACTCTATCGAAATGGGTCCTCGGAACATAATTTTTCTTAAAAATTCATGATGCTTTGGAAGCTTATTTTGGGACATCAGTTCAGTACAATGAGCAGCATGTTGAACTTCGCGTATCTAGACGAGAAAGAGATTTGTTGGACCTGCAAACATTTACAACATGGTTCCAAACACACAATCCTTTTACAAAACTATCAGGTGAATTAGTTTAATTGACATCTGGATTCGTGTGTTATGACTCAATAAACTGCGATGAAGCTTATGATGTCGGTCTCTCAGCCATAGCCAAATTGAAGGGAACTAACTTCCGTGACATTAAACTTCACAGGAAGGATATGGTTAAGACTCAAGCAGTGCAGAAGTCAGCATTGGTACGATCAAAAGAAGTTTGTGTGCACTCCCAACAACTTTTTAACCGTATTTTGTGTGTGTGCGACTGTCCCGGAAAATTGAAGACTTACTTGGAATTCGAACTGGCTCCTCGACCACCTGCTTTGTTTGATGATGTATCCTTACGAAAAGGAACAAAATCATCACTGATGAAGGTATTTGAAGAAGATGTCATCGACGTAACGGACCAAAATGGTGCAACTTATGTTTTGGACGGGGGATTTCTTCTACACAAAGTAGCGTGGCCAAGAAATTGTTCCTATGGCGTCATCTTAGAAACTTACTGTACATATGTTGTAAATAAATATGGATCTAATTCAATTGCAGTATTTGATGGTTATCCAGACGAACCAACAACGAAAAATGAAGAGCAAAACAGAAGAGCAGCCAAAAGATCTTCACCTGACATAATATTTGATGAAAACACAATTTGTGTTACTGGAAAAGAGGAGTTTTTAGGAAATACTAGTAACAAGAGAAAACTGGTACTAGCTTTGGCATCTGAATTCAGAAAACGAGGACTACAAGTTGTTACAGCGGAAGATGATGCTGATGTGCACATTGTTACGACAGCAATTCAACAGCAGAGAAGTGACTGTAAGGTATTTGTCGTTGGAACCGATACCGACTTAATAGTATTACTTACGGCACTGGCTCCTGAAAGTACTTGTATATACTTCTGTAAAGAGATAGGGGGTGCAGTTCCATTAACAGTGTACTACAGAATCGCCACTCTCATAGAAAAGTTTGGAGATCAACGTCAGTTACTTCTGTTTTGTCACGCTATGACCGGATGTGATACCACATCCAGCATGTATGGAATGGGCAAATTAAAAGCGATAGAATTGCTCAGATCGAAACCTGATATGCAGAATACAGCGAGGAAGTTTTTGGATGATTCTACAACAAGAGAGGACCTTTTGATTGCTGGTGAGAAATTTGTTTTATGTTTTTATGGGTTAGAGAAATATTCAAATCTGAATGAAGCCCGTTACTACAAGTTCTTGACAGTAACAAAGAAAAGTTCCCTTAGATCAAATTTTCATCTAGCAACATTACCTCCAACGTCTGAGGCATGTCGTGAACATTCGCTGAGAGTATTTTTGCAAGTTCAAAAATGGTTAGGTAATACTCTTGATACTACAAACTGGGATTGGAAAATTGAAAACGTGAAAGAAATAAGAGGTACCAAAAGAACATTGAAACCAATTCCTACCTCGAAGCCATTTGCTCCAAACTAACTGCTGTACTTAGTGCCATGTTCTTGTAAACAAGGATGCGGACAATACTGTGGATGTAGAAAAGTGAACCTGAGTTGCACTGCAATGTGTGAACACTGTAGTGGCTTATCTTGCCTAAATTCACACCTGTATTCAGAAGAAGAAGATGAATTTCCTCATACAAATTAATATGTAACCGTTATCAAAGAGACATGCTTCTAAACATAAAATAAGTTTTATGAGTTACAATAATCATGACTTGTAAATATTAAATCGGTGTATATAATATCTGTGGTGGGTGGGAGGTCCGTGATGCTGTTTTAAAACACAAGTAATTTAAAACAGCTGCCGGTTTAGCCAGTCCGGGACACGGCGGGTCCATAGGTGGTGGATAATGGAATGGCCTGGTATAACAAGGCTAGGTTAAATCCCCCGAACCAAAACTGGCATACAAATGTGTACAATAATTAATTATGAATAAAATTAAAATCTTTAATTCAAATATGTTACAATCAGAAAAACAAATTTTACTTCTCATATCACTCTAATGTTATTTTGATTATACACAAATATTTACTAAATTAAAAATTAAAGGTCGACACACTATGGGCTAGTACGAGTATAAGTGTTAAAAATAGTTGTTATAATTACAGTATTAACTAATTGAATAGGCATATGAGGATAAGGCGCCTTTCGCCTACGCCCGCCGACTCCCGAGCGCTCTCGCGCTCAAAACCTAGCTACTGTTTTCTATGTTACTAGTAGAGTAATACACATAACTGTATATGTTTATACACCGATGTACTCAGGAATATATATGCTACAACTTTTATTGGAAGCATTTTTTCATTTGGCGAAGAATAAAAGTATGGTTTTGCAAACGTAGATAGGTGGCAAAAAAATATTGTTTTTTTACAACATTTCGTTAATTTACGGGAAAACTGCTGCACTTATCATAAATTATGTTATTATAAAAGTTGTAGAATATTTATCAGGGAATAAAACTGTAAGTAATATAACCTTAACAAACGTTTGGTTAAAAAGTTGTATGCGATTGCGTAAAACTCTACATTTTTAAACTTAAAGGGGGGGTAGGGAGGGAAGCTCCATTGGAATTTTCGGGGACTTTTCAGAAAATAATCCTCTCATCAAGGTCTATCACCCTTGAAAAAATCAGCTTTACCAGAAAGAGTTCCGACACAAAACCTTTTTTGACTGGGCTATCGGTGAGCACACACCGTCTCCCACCGAACGGTTGCCGGGGTAAAAATAGTATCTTTTTACTCAGATGCTGATCCTACCTGCGGTGTCTTCTTAGGCGATTCGTCTTGGAAGAACCTCATCAGCGAGCAGCCCGCAGTGACCACCGCCTTGACCGTTAAGAAGGAGTGAGGCTACCTAGTTTCGAGATAGACGTTTTTGCTAATAAAGTGCTACGTGACTATCATATGGCTACAGTGCAAAAACTGATTGAGATGCTTATTAATAATGTTCGTGTAGTTGAATGAACACCCAGTTCATCAATAGACTATATGGTTCTAAGACAAGAGCTTATCCCGTATAAAAATTTACTAGTATCTGATGAGAATATTAACATAGTAACTAAAAATTTCATTGTTCATGGTACTACTTTTATATGAGAAGTATAAATAAAAACATATTGTATTTGATTCGTATGTGTTTTATTTAACCAACCACACATTATAAATGAATATATTATATCATATTATTGTTTTGTAAGTTTATGTTTTGTATGAATTAACTCTTTGGGCTTACAGGGCAGTCTCTGGAATAACTTTGCCATCATGATAGACCAATCAAATGATGTCAGCTCTGTGTTATTTATCAAATGCGATTACATGGAAGGCAGTCTGCTAAAAAGTTTATTTTATATGTTAACTCTATGGTAATTAAACAATTAATCAATTATAACATTTAAATATCAATAACACATCAAAAAATGCTCTTCGAAGGTCCTAGGAAGAAAATTATAGGTTTGGGAATAACAAATGTTAACTGCAAGCAGCCATGCGCGCATTTCCTAATGATACTCTGAAAATATTCTTGTTAGACGACGTGTAATACTTAGCGCTAATCGGTACAGTCAGAAATAGCGGTGGCCGTCGGCTGTGCGAGCAGCGGTATAGTCACAAATAGCGGGTGGTCCGTTACGTCTCTGATGGTACGCTGCTTGTCGAGACGAAAATATTCTTGATAGACGGCGTGTAATACCTAGCGTGTAGCGGTACAGTCAGATATAGCGCATCCTGTTGAGACACACTGTCGGTGTACCCGCGCAGATTGTGGCTACTGCTGTACGTTGCTGACACCTGGTGGTGCGCTGGATGCTGGTCACTCCCCCCTGCACTATGATTGGCTTATTGAAAAGCCTGCCAACGCTTCCCATTGGCTGAGCCTGGGGATTTCCAGAAAATCACCAATTCCATCCTTCCCCCACTACTATCTCGCAACAAACAGCCACAAATTAGATTCCGCTTTGAATTTTCGAACGCAAAATTTGATTAATAGTTTCCATGGCATTTTATCCTATCACATCTTCCTTAATAGTTTTTTTCTTGTTAGGCGCACATATGATGAAGGTATCAAATATTAATCTTGATATTAATCTAGAACTCGGAAAGAACTTTATAAAACGTGTAATAATCTCATTTGGTGGTGACTCTACTTTGAAACTTATTAGACACACTGCATGGCGTCAGAAATTAAAACTCTTTGATCTTTTCCCTATCAATATATTAATCTTGAGCCTCATACATGACAAGTCCCAGGCAATACAAGACATAAAAAGATGGGTTCACAAAATGCATGAATTTATTAAACAAGTTAAGTGACATCAACTTTGACAAGTGATTAGTTTTTGCAGATGGCTAGCTCAGTTGGCTCTTCTACAACAAGTCTCTAGCTACTCAGGGGTAATTTTCGGGCCATGATGTGTTGCAACCAGTCGCACGGTTAGAATCACTTTACCGTGTGCACTGCTGTCGACACTGCTGGCGACGTGATGCGCACCGCAGACGCTCAGAGGATGGCGGTAGACCGGCCACAGCCTCCACTCACTTCCACACACAATCTCTGAGTGTCTCGTCTCCACCCCGCCTCGGAGCAGCATTCCATGCAACAGGATACAAGAATATCCAAGTGGCGTGTCCCTATTGTTCGTAGGTTTGGCTGTCCCTGCTGTTATTGTCAACAGCGCAGCGGGTGGCTTGACGAACAGGCCCGCGGCCTCCGCTCGCCAAAAAAAAAAAAAAAATAGCCCTCGCTCGATACGTGCACACTGCCTCGCCTCTTGGGAACGCGACTTATTACAAACGGTATATGTGAAACACTGCCCTTTATAGTCAATGAGGTGCTGTAGAAGTATGCCGAAAATTAAGTGGACGGATGAAGTACAAAAAGGACGTGTTTTGGAAATAATGGGTGAGTAAAGAAGTTTGTGGAAGTCTTACGGGAAAAAAAGAGACAGGATGGTTGGTTACATTATAAGACATGCGGGATTGGCTGATTTTTTAGTGCAGAGAACAGTTGAAGGAAAGTACTTTAGACGTAGAAATTTTTTTAGAATATGGGAAGCAGATAATTAAAGACGTGGATTGTATGGAGTATGTAGAGATGAAGAAGTTAGCGCCTGATAGGATGAGATCGCTGATTGCATCAAAAGATATTAAGGGAAAAAAATCGTATAACAAGAATTGTACCAATTTCTTATCAGGAATAAAAACTGATATTCAGAAAGATATGGAATGTATATGAGAACATACAAGCCAATATTATTGGAAAGAAAATTAAATAAGTTCTCGTATGCACATCTGTCTGCTGTTCAAAGCAATTTCTTATGTAGGGGTGTTTCTTTTGCTATATACTATTAGGCGTGGTTGACGACCATTTCGTAATGGAGTGTGTGTGTTTGATGTGTCGCAGCTCACAATAAATATAACATGGAAAGTGGCTTACTGAGTGCAGACCAAACTTAGCCTTATTAACACAATCTGAATATCAACATCTTCACTCTAATCACTGCAAAGCCAACTAAACCCCTACAATCAGGATGGAAGACCGAATGGGTTGGTTAAACATACCCTTTTAGCATGGGCGATATCACTGATACATCAAAATAATGTTTACCTTTGATGAGTAGAAATGTAGCTACTTTTCGTGTAGCGGATACCGTTAGATCTTAACATGTTAACTGACACCAGGGCAGACATTGGTTAACGTAGAGTCTCCGAGCTACGTTTTATATCATATTCGAAAAGATATATGTGGGCAAAATAACCACAGAAAATTACTACATTTAACTTAGCACATTATGACATCGAAAACCAATTAATATAGCTATAATAATCTGAAATTAGGAAGGCAACGTGAGTTCTTTAACCAAGAGTGTTATGTGGTTATACTATATTCACTCTCAAGTGGCGCGTCAAGGTCATATTCCCCTCGTCCCGCGCCTCACCTCGCCACCCCCCTCCAGAAGCCTTCCCCTACGAGCAAACCGCTGCCTACAGGCATTGTCGTTTGTCGCAGTATTGTCGTGTTTATTACGATACACCGTTGTAAAAATGAAATGGCATCAGATAGTTGCTACATTAGGCGACATTATTTTTTATGTGTAAAGTTTTTTTAAGACGTTAGAAAACTCTGCAGAGAAAGTTAATATACTTTTTAGGGAACCGCTAAAAATGACGGCGAACCGTGCAGCGTGTATTCCTACGTAGCGAAGCCCAGCTGAGCCAAAGAAAAACATTCACCGAGAAAAACTGGTCACGGAGATGGATGACTTTCAGAAAGATGTCATTCGACGTTCCGTTCTAGAATTTTATGGCCGAGGTCAATACCGTACCATACGAAAATTGAGGGAGATACTGAAAGAGAAAATTAACTACACTAGAGGCGTATAAATTATTAAAAGCACTCGACTTCATATACAGAAAATGTAATGACGGTAGACGTTTTCTGATGGAAAGGACAGACATTATTGCAGCAAGGGCCTCATTTTTAAGAAAAATGCACGATTTAAGGAAGGAACATCCTCTTCGACCTGTCATCTACCTTGACGAGACGTGGGTAAATCAAAATCACGCAAGGAAGTTTATTTGGCGACACACTAAACGCAATGGTGGCCTCATCAACGATTTCTGTAAACAGAATCTATCGCTTCGAGTAAATATCACTTTCATTTCAAAATTTAAACGACGTGTTTAGAGAATTAACTTCCACTGGGAAAGACATCTAAAAATTGTATTTGATCGTCGAAATGTCTTGCGCAACTTTTAAAACTAAAAATAATGATTGGAAGCAGTAAGTTTTATTCATTGATATGTAAATAATTTTTATATTTATTAATATATGAAATTGTAATTGGTAAACACGAAATTTCTATGACATACGATTCACTCATTTTCGTCACGACAAATAGTTAAAATGTTGTATTTTCTGAAGAAATCATCAAATTAGATGCAACATATTGTACCACATACGTCGTGATGACGTTTGCGCATGCGCGGCAGCTGTTTCCCCTTCGCCTGTAGGGGCTGGGGTAGCGGGGTAGGGATAGAGCGGAGTGACCTTGACCCGCCCTTCCTGTCTGAACATAGTATAGTGAAACATGGCACACAAATACAATTTAGCAACATATATTGATAAAAACCAAACCATTAAATACTCGTCCGCTAACCATCTACATTAAGACGGATTGATGATATAACACGTTTCTAAGTCCACCAAAATCATATCAAACAATTAGAAAACGTAATGAAACTGTTTGTTAGCACTCAACGAATAGCTTCCATCAGATAACACTTTAGACGCAAAAGCTTCCATAATTAATACTTGACAACATTACGAAACGGAATAAATAGAGAACATTGCTATTACGAGCAAGCTAGGCCAGCGAAACCATTAAGCGTCTTACCCGAACCTCAGGTGTTCTACTAATGACTACATCTTCTCCTCATGAATGTGTCTAACGGAATGAATGAAGGAGCAATATGGCGATACCACCTATATTTGCTAAGGAGCGAACTACCCAATGTGGCTCGACAGCCGCCATTGCTCAAACAGCCAATCACAAGCAATAACACTTGTGACGTTGACTTCACAACTTAGTGGTGGTAGATTTTTCCGCACTAGAATATACTAGAATGATCTATTCTTACTGCATGAACACAGCACGATGTTTACGTGATCGTCACAGGTGATGCTAACAAAAGTGTAATTCAACTCGCTACGCTAGCATTTCCGCTGTAACGCACAGCAGCTCGAAGGCAAGAGTCTCAACTCGTATTACCAATGAATAAATGAAATAAGTTTTCATACCCAAATTTTACTAACACTACTACGGCCCATTACACTGAACAGTAGGCTTGGTCAGCAAGGTATAGTTCTTGATGCTAATATCACCCTTTGTGTATAATGCTTATTTGTTATATACTTTGCATGTGTAACGAATGTAATACCAGGTTCCAGGTGCCAATATTACCTTCATTTTGTCGACAGTACCGAGGTAAGAAGTGATTGAAATGTGGGTCGGCTATACCGCCGCTGAGGTAATCGTTGTGTGACATGAAAATAGGTGGTAGATCCAGCTCATGATACACAAACCAACAGACGTGTTTTATCGATTTTTCCCTGCAGAAGATGTACGAGAGAAGTAAAGGAATTGGGTTACAAAACTTTGGTCAGCCCATTGCTTGAATATGATAGTGTAGTATGGGACCCTCATTTAACGTATCAAATACAGGAGTTGGAGAGGGTGCAAAAATGGGCAGCTAGATTTGTTTCTGGAAATTATCGCAAAATGCAATCAGTGACGGATATGATAAAGGAGCTGGAATAGGATACCTTCGGAGGAGAGTTGCCATGTGTGAACGTGATATTCGTTCACTAAGTAATGTGAATTCAAGTTGAACCCTCAAGCCATTCCAAAACTGGAACCAAGTAACAAAGTGATTTACTTTGCGGAATATTAAGATATAAAATCAGCGACGTTGCTAGGGAGTCAGGTAGTGGAAAGAGCATCTGTGGTAGCTGCTCTGATCGCGATGGTCGTCATGCAGCTGTAGTTAGGATCATCTATTTGGTAGCAAAATACCTGATGAAGACAACAGAGAATGTTGTCGAAATGTTGCCATTTGGAAACACAATCCTTCTGCAAACTCGGGAAGGCTAAACTGCTTTTATTTGCCTGGAATGTTTACATTCACATATAAAAAATATGTTCTAATAACTCTTAATGAGTGATATTGCTCAATAATAGCATGTGGTTTGTTATCGGTAAGGAATTGACTTACCTCTGGTCGTTTGCTCAATTTTCCTTTTGCTGCCGACACTTCGCGACCTTACTAAACATTAGATAACAGGCAAATTTACAGGAACACATTGGACTATTGCACACCTTATTTCAGGTATCTGTCTTTGTTTCAAGTTAATAATAAATTTATTTATTTTAAATTATTTTGGTAAGTTTTATCTCTGTTTTTCTTTCTTTTTCATCCTTGGCAGAGCTCTTTTCTTGAAATATGATGTGAACAAATTGAAAATCTCAATTTCTGTTAGATATCAAGGGAGATGAAAAGAACATGACAAAATAACACTTTATAGTAATAATTATATTTTTTACTTAATTTAAAAAAATCCTGTCTTAAAAAGTGATGTGACAAAGCAGAGACATTAATCTTTGAAATAATACCTCATTTTTCGATATCGGTTATGTATGAAGGGAGATAATGCCTTGTTTAAAAAAAAAAATCTTTTAGAAAAAAATATGAAAAGTATACGACCTGCAAAGGAGAGTGATGCATGAAACGCAAGATGGCAGCAAGGGACAACATGGCAGAAAAGCAGGAGAAGAATTTTTGTGTGCTTATAATATGCGAAGTGTTCTTCGGTTACGAATGTGCAGCGTGTATTCGTACGAAAATACAGAAAGGCGCAACTTGTCAGCAGAGAATTTTACGTTGGTATTGTGACGCTGATTGTCTGTGTAGAATGACCACAACGGTCAATCACATGTGCACGTAAGACAGAGCTATGAGCGCAGTTCCCAAAAATCAGCTGTTCATACCAGTCATGAACTGGGTATTCCGTAGAAAAACAGTGTGGAATGTTTTGCGTCGCTGTTTGCATTTCAAACCCTACCGTGTGCAATTGGTACAATACCTTACTCCAGATGATTGTTGCAGCCATTATGATTTTTGTACCCGAATGCTGGAAGCTATGAAAAATGATGAGAACTTTGGGGTAGTATCTTTGCGTTCATCTACGAGGCAGAGATTCACCAAATTGAATTTCTTCTGTGGCGTATCAAACAGAAAGCTGCATGGGCTGTTTTACATCAAACAGACGGCAAGAGGATCCGTGTACCTGGATATGTTGCAGTTGTTTCCACAACTGATTCCTCCACTTTCATCCTACAACAGGATGTAGCTCCACCTCACTGGAGTACAATTGTCACCTATTTTCTCAAAAGAGAACTGCCACATCACTGGACAGGCCGTGTTGGTCTGATGATGTTCCTCTGTTCTCATGGCCCTCAGGTCGGAAGATCTGACCCCGTGTGATTTCTTCTTGTGGGATTATGCACACCCAGTGCCAACAACATTGTAAAAATTACATTAACGGATCACTGATGCTGCGGCGCACATTGATAGAAACATGCTGTCGAATGTACGTATAGACGGAACAGGATTAATGTTTGGATGTGCGTCGTGTCACAGATGACACACACTGAATATTTATAGCATGTACCAGAAACGTGATAAGTTTATTCATCTAATACCACTCGCCTTTGTAGATAGAACACTTTCAAATACACAGCATTTTTAATACTGATGAATCATTTAGGCTAACCCTGTATATGATTTGAAACTGTTGTACAGTAATTTAAGTGTAATTTCTGGTTGTTTTGTCTACAACATTGTTGGCATTCTGGAAAGGCCTCATTGCAGTCAGACTGGGGGGCACGAATGGCGACTTCCAGAAGTTTCACTGCAGAACGCGTTTAGAACAATGTCGCTATTGATTCGTCATAATATGTCTTGATACGGTCTGTGTCTGGGAAAACTTCAGAGGAGAGTTGCGATGTGTGAACGTGATATTAATTCAGTAAGTAGATGTGAACACAAATCGATCAGCAAGTAAAATATTACGGAAAAACTCTCAAGCCATTTCGAAAAGGGAACTAAGTAACAAAGTGATTTATTTTGGTAATGTCGGCTGTCAATCGGATTGTTAGCTAATCAAATCGGCAACCTTCCTAGGGAATCCGGTAATGTCACGGTAAATTTGTGGTAGCTGCTATGATCAGGATCTTGAACCATCGAGATATAGCTGGTCAGTATATCGAACAGCTGTAATCAGTATCATATATGAAATTAACTTTTATTAATGATCGCCATATTCATTGCTGAGGTAAAACAAAGATGTTGAATTGACAATACTCTTCTAGACTCTCGATTGCAAGATACCTTATGAAGACAATAGACAACGTTGACGAAACGTCTTTTTGTGCGCTATCCGACTGCAAACCGAGGACGAAGAAGTTGTATTTATTCGTCGGAAAAGTCTCCATTCACATATAACAAAGATGTTCTTCTTCTTCATAATGTGTAATGTTTCTTAATAATTGATTGTGGTACTGTATTAGTAACGAAGTATTTGACTTACCTCTTGTCGTTTATTCGATTTTGGCAACGTTATTACAGTAAATACCAGAAAATAGGCACATTTACAAGGATGCAGAGGCCTATTGGACCTATTATGCCATGTATCTCTCTTTGTTACAAACTTTCGTATATTTATATATATTATTTATTTATTTTTATTTATTTATATTATTTAAATTTTTATATTCATTTTTAATTATTTTTGCAGACTTTATCACTTTTTTCTTTTTGATCCTTGGCAGAGTTTACCGAGGACATTTCGGTCTAAGTAAAAAAGTTTTAACCCTGTCAGGAGAGTCTCAAACGTAGCAAGAACAGCATTAATTAATTTAACGTAATATTATTATCGTCAAACTTACATAAAAGTTATTCAAATAAAATAATTGTTTAAAAAACATAAAAACCGCCTTCAAAAAATAAGCACTAAAAATTTTAAAATAACTTTATACCTTGCTTAGGAAAAAAATGGACAATATTTTACATTACTGTCATTGAAATTTTTACATTAACTAGCTGGTACCCACGATTTCGTTCGTGATTGTAAAGAATTCATATTGACAGCTATAGACATCTAACCACCATAGTGCACGATGGGAGACTCGATACTATTACCACACACAAATACCAGTCTTCTGCGCTATGTAGTTCCGGCAGCAAAGTAAAATTTACGGATACACACAAGACTTTGGATGAAATACGAAAATATTCATGATCGACCAATTTCAAACACCATATCTCACACACTCCCACAGTTACCACATTTCGGCCAACGTTGTAATCGATGGGAGACTCTGTGTTACTACCACACACAAACGCCACTGATCTGCAATTGATAGTTTTCACTTAAAAGTGATACACCGTGACACATGCGTCTTTGGCAGAAATATGAAATTGCCACAGGTCGAACATTTTCATCTCCCATATCTTCCACACCCCCATAGCTACAGACATCTAACAACCATAGTGCATGACAACAGACACGTTTCTACTACCACAATGCTCTATGCTATGTAGTCGTGGCAGAAAAGTGAAATCTGCGGAGACACATGACTTTCGTCGAAATACGAAAATATCCTTGGTCGGCCACTTACAACCACCATATCTACCACAGTACCACAGTTTCTGAAATTCGGCCGCTGTTGTGATCGAAAGGTGACTCTGTGCTACTACTACACACAAACGCCAGTTATCTGTGATCTATAGTTTTCGCTGAAAAGTGATACACCATGACACTTTTGTCTTTGGCAGAAGTATGAAATTGCCACAGTTCGACCACTTTCAACCCCCATTTCTCCCAAACCCCCATAGCTACCGACATTTAACAACCATAGTGCACTACATGAGATACGATTCTACTACCAAACACAAACACCAATTCTCTATGCTATGTAGTTGTGGCAGGAAAGTGACATATGCGGAGACAGTCGAAATACGAAAATATCCTTGGTCGGCCACTTGCAACCACCATATCTACCACAGTACCACAGTTTCTGAAATTCGGCCGCTGTTGTGATCGAAAGGTGAATCTGTGCTACTACTACACACAAACGCCAGTTATCTGTGATCTATAGTTTTCGCTGAAAAGTGATACACCATGACACTTTTGTCTTTGACAGAAGTATGAAATTGCCACAGTTCGACCACTTTCAACCCCCATTTCTCCCACACCCCCATAGCTACCCACATTTAACAACCATAGTGCACTACATAAGATACGATTCTACTACCAAACACAAACACCAATTCTCTATGCTATGTAGTTGTGGCAGAAAAGTGACATATGCGGAGACAGTCGAAATACGAAAATATCCTTGGTCGGCCACTTACAACCACCATATCTACCACAGTACCACAATTTCTGAAATTCGGCCGCTGTTGTGATCGAAAGGTGACTCTGTGCTACTACTACACACAAACGCCAGTTATCTGTGATCTATAGTTTTCGCTGAAAAGTGATACACCATGACACTTTTGTCTTTGGCAGAAGTATGAAATTGCCACAGTTCGACCACTTTCAACCCCCATTTCTCCCAAACCCCCATAGCTACCGACATTTAACAACCATAGTGCACTACATGAGATACGATTCTACTACCAAACACAAACACCAATTCTCTATGCTATGTAGTTGTGGCAGGAAAGTGACATATGCGGAGACAGTCGAAATACGAAAATATCCTTGGTCGGCCACTTGCAACCACCATATCTACCACAGTACCGCAGTTTCTGAAATTCGGCCGCTGTTGTGATCGAAAGGTGACTCTGTGCTACTACTACACACAAACGCCAGTTATCTGTGATCTATAGTTTTCGCTGAAAAGTGATACACCATGACACTTTTGTCTTTGGCAGAAGTATGAAATTGCCAAAGTTCGACCACTTTCAACCCCCATTTCTCCCACACCCCCATTGCTACCGACATTTAATAACCATAGTGCACTACATGAGATACGATTCTACTACCAAACACAAACACCAATGCTCTATGCTATGTAGTTGTGGCAGAAAAATGACATATGCGGAGACAGTCGAAATACGAAAATATCCTTGGTCGGCCACTTACAACCACCATATTTACCATAGTACCGCAGTTTCTGAAATTCGGCCACTGTTGTGATCGAAAGGTGACTCTGTGCTACTACTACACACAAACGCCAGTTATCTGTGATCTATAGTTTTCGCTGAAAAGTGATACACCATGACACTTTTGTCTTTGGCAGAAGTATGAAATTGCCACAGTTCGACCACTTTCAACCCCCATTTCTCCCACACCACTATAGCTACCGACATCTAACAACCATAGTGCACGACGGGAAAGACGATTCTACTACCACACACAATCACCAACGGTCTATGTTATGTAGTTGTGGCAGGAAAGAGAAGTATACGGAGATACGAATTTTGGTCGAAATATGAAAACGCCCTGCACTGACCAACTTTAATCATTATATCTCCCACATCCCCACAGCTATCGGCATTCGGCCAACGTTGTGCACGACAGGAAACTCCATGCTACTTCCACCCACAAACATCAGTGATCTGTGCTAGGTAGTGGTGGCTGAAAAGTGAAATACAGGAAAAAACACGTCTATTTTTATATATATATAAGATTTACAGTTATTTTTGGAGTCGGTGGCAGCTGTCACATCGCGAAGATCGAATTACTGGTGTTAGAGACGTAACGGGGAGTGCGAACAAAAATTCCCGATATTTTACAGAATGTCGTGAGGCAGATAGTGTTATTGCGGGATACACAGCTTAGGGAAACAAATTGATAGTATTTTAATCTGTGGCTCGACCTTATTGGTAATCCAGGCATATCTCTGGCTCTACAGTATCAGTTGGTAGGTTGCATCATGCAGTAAACGATTTGTAGTTAGTATAATATCGGCGTATCATCTGTATGTTTTGTTGAAACATGTTACTAGCATTAATTGTAGGTAAGCAGTAATGTGTGTTTTTATGTATTATTGTTATTCCTTATTGTTTTTAACTTTTTTTCTTGCTTTCGCTGGCACCGACTCCAAAAATAAATAATTAACGTAAAAAATTCAATGACAGTAATGTAAAATATTGTCCATCTAAATTTACTTTTTCCTAAGCAAGGTATAAAGTTATTTTAAAAATTTTAGTGCTTTTTTTGAAGGGGTTTTTATGTTTTTTTAAACAATTATTTTATTTTTAAATTTTTAGTGGTATTGCAGGTTCGTTTTGTATTTTAAATATGCCGCAGCAGTTCCCATTTTGCGAACTTCCTGATAGCTCAGAGATTAAAGCGCTTGCTTTCAAAGAAGAATTCTGTCTTTATATACCACAACTTCCAGAACGGAGTGAATTGGGTGTTGTGTTAAGGAATGTCAGTTTACATTTTGGTCCAGGCTAATTTTCGATTTTATCATAACATCTGTTAAAGCTGCTGGTCGTTATCCGAAACATGTAACATCTGGGCATTAATACACACCACATACAGTAATCTCTGGAGTATATCTCTTTGCACCGGCAACACACAAGAACATATAGATTTTTAATCGGTTTTCACAACGTGAACGCTTATGATCCAAGTTGAAATTTGATGTACATATTGAGACATTATGACAAATTTATTTTATAAATTTTATGTCATGACTTAAAAATAGCTTAATTGATTTTGACGGGATTTAAAACTGTGGATTTTTGTAAAGAATATTGGAAATTAAAAGGGGTGAGGGTGAAGGGGAAGAGGGATTGGGCTTTTGTTTACCAAATGTAGACTGCCTATTCTGATTGATTTGAAGTATACGTGTTTAAATTTCCATTGACATCAGATGAAAACTGTAGGTATGAATAAAAAACAAGTAAGGGGTGTGGAGACGAAGAGTAGTTTGGTTTTTGTAAAGCTAGTGTGGGCAGTATTTTTCTCTTTGTTTTAAAGTATACATGTGCAAATTTCCATCGAAAACAGACAAAAACTGTAGCTTTGTGTAAAGAACATTTGAAAAAATTAAATGGACCAAGGATGTGAGTGGTAGGGTTTTGTAAACAGAATGTAGACACTATGTTTCCCTTTGTTTATAAGTATACATGGACAGTGTTCCATGGAAATCTGATAAAACTGTGGGTATCTATAAAGATCATTGGAATTTAGGAGGGGTGGGGGTAGAAGGGAATTTAAACACAATTGTTCTGTATGTTTTAAAGTATACATGTGCAAATTTCCTGCAGAATCGGATAGAAACAGAAGATTAAAGGATGGAAAGGAATGAGCGGAGTTTGGACTCTCGAAACGAAATGTGGACTGTATTTTTCCGTTTGTTTTGCTGTATACATGTGCATACTTCCTTCAAAATCAGAAAGAGACGGTAAAGAACATTGACAGTAATTAATGGGGTAGAAAGGGGGATAGGGTTTGCGTTTTTGTGAAAGTTGTGTGGACAGTATTTTTCTTTTAGTATTTGTTTTAGTTAAAGTATGCGCATACGAAGTTCCACCAAATCGAATTAAAATGTGAGTTTTGTACAAATATTAAGAGAAGGGGAGGTAGGGTAGTTTTTTTTAAATTTTTTGGTCAGAAATCTTATCCATAAAAAATTACATATATACCTACCAACTTTCATAAAGAGCGGTCAAATGGTGTCGACTGTAGCTTTCTAGAAAGAAATTGACAGAAATCAAAGGGTGGAAACGGGGAGAGGGGTTCAGTTTTTGCAAACCACAAATTGGCATTATTTTTCTCTTTGTTTTATATTAAAAATTTGCTAAGTTCTGTCTAAACTGGATAAAAACTATGGTTGTGTATAAAAATTAAGCTGTTCATGGGGAGTGGGGGTTGTTTTTAGATCTTTTGGTCAGACACCTTCTTCGTGAAAAAATACATATAAGCACCAACATTCATGGTAATCGGTCAAACGATCGCGACTGTAGCTTTTATGAAGAACATTGGTAAAAATTTATGGGGTGGATAGGGGGAGAGGGCTTCAGTTTTTTCAAACTATACATGTCCAAAGTTTCATCGAAATCGGATAAAAAATGTGGGTTTGTATAAAAATTAAGTGGTGTAAAGGGGAGAGGGGTGGTTTTTTATTTACTTATTTTATGGACAGATTCTCCATAAAAAAATTACACGTATATGCCAACTTTGATGATAATCGGTCAAACGGTGTCAAGTGCAGCTTTTTATGAAGAATATTGACAATAATTAAAGGGGTGGAAGGAGGGAGGGGGTTGAGCATTGGCAGACCAAATGTCGATAGGGTTTTTCTCTTTGTTTTAAAGTATACATGGGCAAAACTCAATAAAAGTCAGAAAAGAAATGCAGGTTTCTATAAAATTAAGGGTTGTAAAGGGGAGAGGAGTGGTTTTTTTTTTGGTCAGAAACCTTTTCCATGAAAAACTACACGTAATTGCCAACTTTAATTGAGATCAGTTAAATGGCGTCAACTGTAGCTTTGAATAAAGAAAATTGGCAAAAATCAAGGGGGTGGATAAGTGGAGAGGGGTTATTTTTTTTAAACCAAAAGTTGACTATTTTTCTATTTATTTTTAGCTATATATGTCCAAATTTTCAACGAGATCGAATAAAAAATATGGATTTGTATAAAAATTAAGGGTTTGGAGGGGGTAGAAGGGGTGGTGTCTCAATGAAATTTATATGGGACCACTTTGGAGGTATACCCTATCCACTAAAAAAATTTAATTCAAATCGGTTCAAAATTGGTGAAGATATCTCTGAACATATATATATATATATACAAAAAAAAAAAAAAAAAAAAAAAAAAACAGACGAATTGAGAACCTCCTCCTTTTTTGAAGTCGGTTAAAAAGGACCAAAAGGAATGATCTATTTGTTTTAGGTCAGAAAGTATAAAAAAAAAATTAGTGCTGGTTGTACCAAATATAATTTTTGGTTTATGAAACCGATGGTATAAAAGAAACAACTTTATTTTCATACCGTATTTCCTTTATATTTATATATAATGCGTATAATTCTGTTATAGACCAGTGCGTTTAATATTTAACTGCTGTGTGTTAGTTTAGGCAGTCATGCAAACATACAAATTTGTTGTATCCCTAATTTTTTTTTAGTTATTGTGCCAACGTTATCTGTAGAAGAATAATGTGTATGGTAGCCGCTGCCTTCAGACGCCTGTCTTCTCCCTGATCCAGTCCCTCAGCTCTGCGACGCTCGTGTGCAGCGTTGGGAACGTGGGGTTGGCGCAGCCTCCATTCGCACAGCTTACGATACCCACCTGAACTTGAGTTCTCAACGTTACGATCGGACCCCCACTGTCACCTTTACAAACACCCTTTCCCCCCTCCATGGCGCATATTTTGCGCTCGGTTACGTGGTCCATACCTGCTTGCATGTATGTTCTCCTGCATTCGTCCCAGTCCTGCACACTCATGGTCAGCTCCTGGAGTATTTCTGGTAGGCTGCCATTGGTTATGAGGCTACCCCAGCCTGCAACGAGTACTCTAGTGCCAGCTGCAGGGTTCTCCGTGGCCAGGCCTGGTAAAGGCTGTTCACGCAAAAACAGAGAATTATTCATCAGTGTCTCCATACAGATAAAGGTTTGCATACGCACTTGGTTCTCCACGAGATTGTTTATCAATGTATGCAATATAATGAATAGATTTCAAAGTTTACTTCACATTAAATAAGAAAGTAAGCGGGACGATCTCATATCATTACGCGGAGAGTATTTTCATGTTTCGAATAGATGCCGGTAGAGAGCTCTTCCCCGCCTGAAGTGCAGCTTACTTTCTTTTTGTGATTTCTGCTTTACGCCTCGTTCACGTCGAGGTCATTACGGGCGGGAAAGGACTTGGGACAAGGAACGGGAAGGAATTCGGCAATGGCCTTTTCAAAGAAGCATCCCGGAATTCACCTGGAGTGATTTGCAGAAACCATGTAAAACCCAAATCTGCATGCCCGGACGGGGATTCGAAACGCCATCCTCCCGAATGCGAGGCCATAACGTTAACCGTTCACCCACCACGCACGGTACAGACATGCTGCTTACAACTGAACTCTAAATTGCAAATTGTAGTGTACTTATTTTCACTGCTTCTGCTTCTCCTCCATTTCATCACAGGATGCCGCCCATAAGTTACTAACCTGCAGGAAATCCTAGCATTCCTTCGATACACTTCATCAAGAAGAAAAAATAATCAATAAACTCTAACTCTTCTTTAATTAAACACTGTTTGACAACTAGATATATTGAAGACTAGCTCGTACCCGCGACTTCGTACCCGTGGATTAAGAAATTTTTTGCCGGAATTAAATATAGAAAGTTGTTGCTAACGAAGGATCTGTCCCAATCAATATCGAGTCGGAATAATATGACAGGACAGCTATCACTATATCATTCTATAGTCGAACATGTCTCTTGAAGAGAATCAATTTCCAACATATTTCTGTCACCATTCGATAAGGTCTCAAAATTTCGTGACTAAAACTGTTAATCATACTGGAAAAAATATCCTGTGCCCTTCATACAGATTTTCTTATCCAATTCCATCAATATCAATTTAGCCATTTAGTCGTCAAAACGTAACAAAAAGACAGAAACTTACATCCGTATTTATAATACTATTACTGTGGTTCACATGCACACACAGTGACTGCGAACAACACCTGAGTGATCATTATAACGTAAAAAAGTTTACACCTACAGAATTGCAAGACTAACTACGATTTGCCTCGCATTGCACCCCTAACTTTCTAATATCTACAGTTTAACATTCAATCCGAATAACCTACGGCCCAGGCCTGACTCTTACGAACAAAAACAATTTTTAAAAATCTTAGCCTCCACGGAGATTTGAACCTGAGACCACGACATTTGTACGCAAGCGCTTTAACCACTTTATTATTATTATTATTATTAGCTTACCCGGCAATGCTTCACTATTGCTGGACTTGAGTAGGCACATAGATTAAATGAAAAAATATTTACATATAAATTTTAAACTGCTGTTTCATTCATTTTCAGTTGGAAAGGGTAAGAGGGGATGCACTTTGGAAAACATATGCAGACAGTATTTTTCTGTTTGTTTCAAAGTATAAGTGTGCAAATTCCCATTGAAATCTGATGAAATATGTGGTTTTGTCTAAATTATGGGGAGGAGGGGTGGGTTTTTTAAATTTTTTGACAGGAACCATTTTCGCCATCCCCTCGATAATTCACCAAAGCTTCGCCGTAATCTGACGAACGGTTTGCGGGTTTGTTTAAATTATGGGGTGTTATGGGGAAGAGGGGGTAATTAAGGTGGTGGAAAGATAGGAGAGTGATTGGGTTTTTGTGAAATTAATGTGTACAGTATTTCTCTCTCTTGTTTAAAGTATAAGTGTACAAATTCTAATCTAAATTGGATAAAAATGTGGTTTGCCTAAATTATGGGGTAAAGACGTAATGGGGGTGGAAAGGGGGATAGGGGATGAATATTCGGAAACCATATGTTGGCAGTATTTTTCTGTTTGTTTTAAAGTATAAGTGTACAAATTCTTATCTAAATCGGATCGGAAATGTGGTTTGCCTAAATTATCCGGTAAAAACGTAATGGGGGTGGAAAGGGGGAGAGGGGATGAATATTCGGAAACCATACGTAGGCTGTATGTTTTAAAGTATAAGTGTACAAATTCTTATCTAAATCGGATAAAAAATGTGGTATGCCTAAATTATGGGGTAAAAACGGAATGGGGGTGGAAAGGGGGAGAGGGGATGAATATTCGGAAACCATATGTTGGCAGTAATTTTCTGTTTGTTTTAAAGTATAAGTGTACAAATTCTTATCTAAATCGGATAAAAAATGTGGTTTGCCTAAATTATGGGGTAAAAACATAATGGGGTTGGAAAGGGGGAGAGAGATGAATATTCGGAAACCATACGTAGGCTGTATTTTTCTGTTTGTTTTAAAGTATAAGTGTACAAATTCTTATCCAAATCGGATAAAAAATGTGGTTTGCCTAAATTATGGGGTGAAAAACGTAATGGGAGTGGAAAGGGGGAGAGGGGATGAATATTAGGAAACCATACGTAGTCTGTATTTTTCTGTTTGTTTTAAAGTATAAGTGTACAAATTCTTATCTAAATCGGATAAAAAATGTGGTTTGCCTAAATTATGGTGTGAAAACGGAATGGGGTTGGAAAGGGGGAGAGGGGATGAATATTCGGAAACCGTATGTATGCAGTATTTTTATGTTTGTTTTAAAGTATAAGTGTACAAATTCCTATTTAAATCGGATAAAAAATGTGGTTTTGCCTAAATTAAGGGGTGTCATGGGAATAGGGGGTGACTTTTTTGAAATTTTTTTTTCACAGGAACCTTCGCCGACGCACACTCGAAAACCCTCCAAAGTTTCATTGCAATCTGATAAATGGTATAGGAATTCATAGAAGACGAACAAACAAACATTGATTTTTATATATAAGAAGATATTGTTAACAAACAGTTTAGACATTCATAACAGCAAATTTTAACAAATTTGAATAAAATAATTTCTTTCTGGATTTCTGGTCATAACTAATCTAAAGGATTACAATTTGTCCATCTCAGACTCTTCACTCGTTTTCGACGGGGCGCCCGGGGCGTATGGGAAGCTCGAGGGGTCCACTGTGGCGGCTGCAAGGCCTCCTGGGGGGTACTCATTGTCGGCGGTCTCTTCTTCCTCTTGCGTCAGTCCACACTTTAGTTCGTTGCTGGGCGTCGGTTCTGACGTGGGAACATCTCTTAACCGGCGTCTTTTCTTCGGGGTCGGTATCTTCCGTCTTGCTTCACCACCGTTGTCTTGACTTACTGGTATCCCTTGATAATTTGGGTGCTGGAACTCTTATTTCTTCTGTTGGTTTTATTGAGGCACTAGCCTCGTACCCGCGACTTCGTACGCGTGGATTAAGATTTTTTTTGGCAGAATTAAATATAAAAAGTTGTTGGTAACGAAGGATTGGTCACAAACAATATCGAGTCGGCATAATATGACAGGAAAGCTATCACTATATCATTCTAACGTCGAACCTGCCTCTTGAAGAGAATCAATTTCCAACATATTTCTGTCACTATTAGATAAGATTTCAAAATTTCGTGACTACAACTGTTAATCATACTGGAAAAAATATCATGTGCCCTTCATACAGCTTTCCTTATAAAATTCCATCACAACGATATAGCCATATAGTCGTCAAAACGTAACAAAAAGACAGAGACTTACTTCCGTATTTATATTAGTATTACTGTGGTTCACACTCACACACTGACTGCGAACAACACCCGAGGGATCATTATAACGTAAAAAAGTGTACACCTACAAAATTGCAAGACTACCTACGATTTGCCTCGCATTGCACCCCTAACTTTATAATATCTACAGTTTAACATTCAATCCAAACAACCTACGGCCCAGGCCTGACTCTTACGATGAAAAACAATTTTTAAAAATCTTGGCCTCCACGGAGACTTGAAATGGAGACCACAACGTTCGCAAGCAAGCACTTTAACCATTGAGCTGCCAGTTCACTGCACGGAAACACGGTCTGGAGACGTCCACATCCAACGTGTCGGTCTATCGCCGTATTTCGAAGTTATGAGACAACATGTGTTATTTATACAGATAATGTTTCAACCAAATGTGGACAGTATTTTTCTCCTTGTTTTAAAGGATAAGTGTGCAAAATTTCATCGAGATCGGATGAAAACTGTGGATTTGTATGAAGAACAAACAAACAAACAAACAAACAAACAAACCAACAAACCAACAAACAAACAAACATACATTCATCTTTATATATAAAGATTATCACGCTCAAGAATCGTGCGAACTTATCTTTGTATTTTTCCCTTTTAAGTATTTTGTTGTGTTCGATGGTTAGGTAATACCAGAAATCCTCTATCGACATCTCTCCTCTCCTTCTGATGACGTAGTGGGTGTAGTTGCCCAAAAGCCAAAAGTGTGCGTTCCTTTTAGTCGCAGGATAAATTGTAACATCTGGGAATAAAATATCTTCGGGCGTGAATTTCTGTGGAGTAGTTCTACTGATTATGGCTAGTTTGCTTTTCGTCCACCTCCATATGTCTGGAACTTCACATCCAAGCAGACGATGTTGTATCGTATCCTCTAGATTACACTGTAAACACCGTGGGGAAGGGCAAAAGTGTAGTGAGAACAGCTTTTCATTTGAGTTTATCTTCCTATGTATTACTCTAAACCACTGAGCTGCCTGACCACTACACGGAAAAACATTACAGAGACGTCCATATCCAACGCGTCTGTCATTCGACGTCCAGTAGTATTTCGAAATTATGAGACAACATGTGTTATTCATACAGATAATTTTTCAACCAAAATGTAGACAGTATTTTTCTCCGTGTTTCAAAGAATAAATGTGCAAAGTTTCATGGAGATCGGATGAAAACTGTGGATTTGTATGAAGAACAAACAAACAAACAAACAAACATACATACATTCATCTTTATATATATAGATTAAATTTCAATTTTATAACATTGCAATCTCCCTGTACTCCCAGGGCCGCATTTAAGCATAGGCTACCTAGGCTGAAGCCTAGGGGCCCGCACCACAAAGAGGGAGCCCGCACCCCAGCCGGAGGACCCCCTGCCTAAAGTCTCGCATAAATTGTTATGTCACTGCTGACTGCTAACAGGGGCCCGCACGATGTGTATAGCCTAGGGGCCCTAATGGCCTAAATGCAGCACTGTGTACACCAATTTCAATTATCTCCATTACTAATCTTTACGCACAGCCATAATCCACTGTCCACAACAATACAAGCATTTGCCCGCGCTCGTCATCTATTTTTTTCAGGCTAACTATTTATTGTTCAGAGATTATTTACATACACACTGCCTTCGATATTTTAAAATAAATTACTTTACAATACTTTTTTTCAAACTCGACTAAACAGCCAACTTTTATATATAATCAATCTCTCCGGTGCCGAGCTAAACGTTTAGACAGCCAGTTCTGCCTTCTTCATTAAGTGTCAGGTCTCTTCCAGCTGTAACAAGCTGGCTGGCACCACCTAGCCTGGCTTAGTCTACTATCGATCTTCCTTATATACATTCAAGAATGGCGCGCACATACCCGAACATATATAGGGAATGTCGATAGGAGGCTAACCAGTCTATGTGGTGACAGCTAGAAGAGACCTGACACTTGATTAAGACAGCAGAGCCATCTGTCGAGACGTGTGTTTATACATAGGTGGGACACCCGAGAGGATGATTATATTACATCAGTACGCCGGGAAAGTCACACAGCAATATATTTATTATTGTATATATATAACTACACGAACCAAGAAAAGATATAAAAAAGCGAAAAAAATAAAACAATAATTTTTAAAAATGGGAGGAGACTGTTTACTTACAAGTTGCAGCGTGATGCTCAGAATGGGATCACCTTCCCAAAAAATAGTTGTGTTCTTGATACCGCGAGTACCAAGGCTGTGGTTGCAGTGATAACGGGCTTTTCCGTAGCAGCTTTAACAACGTTCATTAAGGACCGTCTCCAAAGAACATCCGATGATGGTTCCAATAGTTCACAGACACTGGAAGTATGCGGAAGGGAGAAGTACTGGCCGATTACGAACTTCAGAAGAAAGTTCATATTTGAAGTTAGCCGTGATAAGTGGTTCAATATCTGCCGAGTTCTCAAAAGACGTCTACACATGAAATAGACTGCCGCTGCTTCAGATTCTGTAACGTGGAAACAATGGAAACAGGTGGAATTCTGTGCTGTAAAGCTGGACGCGTAAAGTAATTATAACACAGTGTTTTCTGCCAGAACATCACTATCAGGGGAAAAAGCTATTTCGAAATGTTATGAATCTGGCTTTTCAGTTTCCTTCAAACGCACTCATGTGAGTTCATTTTCGACCAAGATGGCGCACGATGTGATTGGAGCTTGCCACTGTGAGCATTTTTTGATAAAACTGTGTCTCAGCGATCGATTGGTCGCAACTCACAATAGTTCTTTCTTCGCATGGCCTCCAAGATCCCCAGACTTCACTCGTTGCAACTTCATCCTATGGGGATACGTCAAAGACAATGTTTATGTTTTGTCCCAACACTGGATGACCTCCAAGAGCGGACAACAGATATGATCAACTCGGTGGATTGTAATTTGCTGCAACGCGTTTGGGAAGTATTTTATCAACTAGATGTGGTCCGTGTTGCAGGTGCTGTTGTTATTGAACACTTTTGGCAGAAAATTTTACTTCCGTCAAATACTTGTGACTCGGATGCACATGTTCACTACTGTCTCTTACAAAAATATAGCTTATTAAAATCAGTGCATTCTCCCTGAAAGACCTTGAATTAATGTAAACAAACTATTGATTTCACAAACGCAGATGCAAACAACTGATAGGTTTATGCTTTAATCTGTGGTGGTAGATCCTAGTTTTTTCTTTTATAAACAAAGTGCACTTTTGTTTTGAACAATAGAGTATATTCTCTCCGGTAATAGACGAATAAAGTATGGGAACTAGGTTTGAATAGGCACGGTAAATATTTCTATCGTTTGGAGTATTATCACCTACGTAGACGCTAGTAAAAGAAAAAAAATTGCTCTATAGTTTAGATAGTTTGTTTTAACCCAGTATGATTTAGCGGATAAATCCAATCGTGAACTGTCAGTTATATAGCGACATTTCAATCGTTATATGTCTATATATATATCTATTACAACTGCCCAACGTCTGTCGGGTTAGCTAGTACAATAGTAAATGCGCGTTTATTAGTTGCCAGAAGAGTTATCAGAATTATAGTAGTGTGTTTAACAAGTTGGAACAAGGTTTGAGTCCCAAAACATTAAAGTGCATGTGTTGTAACGGGACGTTATCACGCCACGCTACAATTTACATTTTTGTTAAATTGTTGTATTTTTATTTTAATTTTTATTCAGATTAAATTAATTAAATTAATCTCGGGCAGCCCAAAATTGTATATGATTAAATAAATATGCAAGGGGTTTTCATTTGAGAGGACTCAGCGAAAAATGTGCGAGCGTAAGATTTTGTTTAAGCGAAGGATCGCACATCTCAGACTAGGGACGGAAGTGAAACCGTTAATCCTAGTGAACGGACACAATGGGCCGCCTCGCTGTCGCCACCCAAGGCCAGTCAGTCACCCCAACGGTTCGCACAGCAAACATGTGAAGGTCAGCTCCTCCCCCGCCCCACCAAGGATGGACGCGGAGAGGACGCTGGCCTAAATGCCGCGAATCTGAGTGTGCAACGATACCACGTGATTTCCAACCTGCCTATGAAAATCATCGACAGGGTCTTCACAAGTGAATTCAGGGTTTATTCTTTTCTGCCCGGCATGTTCCTTTGCGGAAAGGAGAGGCCATCTTGTCCGAAAAGGAAGGGGACTTCTGGCTGGGCTGCGGTCCAGAACGGTTGTGCTTGGTCAGTACAGTGACCTGCCTATGATCACTGGTGATCTTTCTATCGCTGGGCTGATAGTGCGACGGACTTCAGTGCTGCTACCTATGCTATGGTAAAGTGTTAACGCCAGGTCTTGCATCGTTGTGTTCTTATGAGACTGCGAATGACCCGTAAACGACTTGAGAAAGAGACTTGTGTTCTTTAAGCAAATTTTGACCCTGAGCTAGCCGACATTTTGTTGAACATTGTGGGAGCCTTTGCATATCGCGAGTTCCTTGTTTTCTCCTTGTTATTTAACGGCGCCCGAGACACATGTTCATTTCATGTATTCATTTTGATTGCTGACTGTTTTTGTTGTAGCATATTGTGAACATTGTTCCCGCTTACTAACTTTAACTTCGTCAGAAGATTTTCAATTAAAGTAAAATTCATATAATTGTTTGCTTGAATAAATCGGCCAGTTGTAATCGCTAAGCTTGCTTGATATCCTAGTGATTATTGTATTAATGGTAACGTTAAATATGCTTAGCGGTGTAGTAGCCAATGAATATAATAAATTATCTATGTCAGTTTCATTGTGATCTGGCAAGGTTAAGATTCTTGCCAACCCAATAATTGATTATTATAAATAATTTAAAATTTATAAAATCCCCCCCCCCCCTCCTAAAGACATCTCACTACAGTGTGGAACACAGGACAGTCTTGGAACATTTCCCGACTGAAATGTATTAAGAAAGTAAAAACTGTAAGAAACTCGAAATACTCATAAGTAATATTTAAGAACACGTTAGTATTACTATTACGCACAATGACATATCATATGATAATCAAAAATATTTAATATTTAACAAAGTCTTATTTTAGTTGCACTAGACAAAAAAAAATCCCCATCATCAAACAAACCACATTGCACTAAAGAAAGATGTTTAACGTTATACACCATTTGCAACAATAGTGTTTTGCTACCGTCACAGAACTACTATACATTCGGGATAAGATTTATCTTAGTAATTGCCCGTTCAGAAATCTTATTAAAAATGTGAAGATTGAGTTGAATGTCTCTACCTGTAAGTGGCTAGTCCATACGAAGGGCTGTTCCATCTCGAGGAGAGCGATGTCGTAGTCGAGAAACACAGTCTTGTTGTACAGTTCGTGGAGGATCACACTCTTGACTTGGTGCGTCAGGCCACCTCGCTCCCTCATGCTGCTGCTGGACCTCACCACATATTTATAATTGTGGTCGAAGCAGTGGGCAGCAGTCACGACCCAGCGGTCAGACAGCACGCTGCCCCCGCACTGGTGATGACCCCCGTCCTCCAACGACACCAGCCACGGGAAGGCTACGATGTCAGTTCTACGGCCCCCTGATATTATAGGGCTCCCTATTCCGATCAAATCCCTGTAATGGAACGTGGACGCTGTCTTCAGAAGAACTAGCACGGCGAGGGATAGAGCCATCTGGTGTCTGGACGCCAACCAGACTGTTGGAGTCATCCTGCAACAAACAGCAACAAATTAGACTCCAGTTAAGTTTTCTAATGATAAATCCCGTTGAGGGTTGCTTCCTAATGATCACTTTTATTGTTAGGAGCAAATATGTTAAAAGTAGGAAATATTTTACACGCATTTGTTTTACTTGTTGTGTTAGTTTTGGGTAAGTTATCCGAACATCCAGTTTTCTCACAACTAGCTGGTTTGTCGTCACCTGTGCATTGCGTAATGCAGACCTTTTATACTGTAGGTCTTTCACCTGATTTTTATTTTTCTGCTCATTTTCTTTTTCTTTTGGTAGAAATAACTAATTTACTCTAATCGAGCTCGATTACCTGGTTTTTGTTTTTTACTCTCTTATATGAAGATAAGAAAAGCAGCGTCAGAGTTTGAGTGCGTGGAAATGTATGGACAGCCACTGTAGCGTAAATGGCATTTTAACAAGACTATATGTTGCTACATTTCCTTTTATGTACCCGCGACGCCGATTGTGTCCACTGGAGGGATGTACGCCCTTTTGGCAACGCTGTTGGTGGTCGGTAGAGGAAGGTTTGTATGGCCTGCATTCCGGGAGTTAGGGAGCGTGCATAAGCCTCGTAGCTCCATTTTGGACTCCTGTGAACCCCGCCACGTATCACTTAGCTTTTTTTCCCGTTTTAATTCCAGAGGACATTTTGTACTGTTTCCTCCTGTCAGACAATTGTAAATTACATACTGAGGTAATTAACCGAAGAAAATTAACGGAAGAAAAATATTCAAATGCTGTTGTGTGTTTTATTCCTCATTTTAACTGTAAAAAATGTTATGAAAGGAAAGCTACGTGGCCTGGCTCGGAACCCCTCCCTCCTCTCACGTAGCCCAGCGTAGCCTTCCAGCCAACCCCTCTGGACCGAGCCACTAGTGCACGCCCCTTAATACCTGAATGGGACTCGCCATAGACACGTGGAGGAAGAAGGACGGTGTACAAAGGCGGTACGCGTGTGTAATGGAAGTGGTTTTTGTACTCCGGGGAGAGTACCAGTGTTTTCTGAGTGGAGCTGTTTTGTGGAATAAGCCATCAGAAGACGGTAAATAGTCCGAACATTTTGGTATCTGTTCGTGGACACTGCTTACTGTTTCTACCCATCACGCTATCAGATCAAGAATCCTCCGCTCACTCAATAAAACAGGCTAGTCGGTGCAACTGTGAGAAAATACTTTTCTGTCTGGGGCTCATGTTTTCCTATTTTCGATTCAGAAATTTGTCCTTTTTTTTGTAATATACAGCTTGTGTGCTAATTATCCTGTGTACCACCAGACCAGAAATCCTGTGCGTCCTTCCATTTAATCTCGCTAATCCCAACAACATCTAACCTAAGTCGTTCCATCTTCCTTTTTAGGTTTTCTAATCTACCTGCCCTATCAGACTTCTAACATTCCACGCTCCGACTCGTAGAATGTTTCTATCCATTCTGATGACTCCTCACTGAGCAGTCCCCACCCAGAGATCCGATTGGGGACTATCTTACCTCCGAAATATTTTACCCAGGAAGAAGCCATCATGATATATGTAATTTGAGAGGATTACATGTCCTCGGGATACCCTTTGGTATTTAGTGCAGTGGTTTCCCGTTGCTTTTGCATCCCCATGCCGTTGATCATTTGATTCATCCGCCTTTAGGGGCCATTTCCAGCCCCAAGGCAAGAGGGTGCCCTGGACCACTTCCCGCTCTTCCGCCCTCCTTAGACCGGGAATCATTCAGTCGCCAGAGCCTCGTCCGTGCAAACAGGGTGCACCACGTGAAGGAGAGGTTGACATTTGATTGGAGAAGGCTAGTAAAGTCTCTCCCAAACCCTTACAACCCGAGGAAGCAGTAAAGGAAGTAAAAATAAATAAAAAAGCATCTTGGATAAGTGTTCATGGATAAACAATCAGTATTCTACGATTTATGATGACACTGTGCTGTTATCAGAAGAATAGAGGATTTTGGGAATGGCATTAACAAAATCCCGAAGGACATTTTGGGATAAACATAAACCAAAGCAAGACAACAGTGATGAAATGTACCAGAAATGATATCAATAATGATTGATTAAATATAAAGATAGAATCGGACGCAATAGAAGAAGTAAGACAATTCTGATGCATAGGGCGTAAAATTGCAACTGCTGGCCGAACCAGGAATGATGTTGAAAGCAGAATGGCAATAGCAAAAGGAGCTTTCTTGAAATTACCTTATAGTTTGAAATATTGGTCTCAGAAAGAGTTTTTTATACCTTTTTGACTTAAAAAACAGAGAATTCTATGTTATCGAAGCATGGACTTTCGGAATGCCAGATAGAATGAAAATTTAAGCATTTGAACTGTGGTGCTGTAGAAGTATGATAAAAATTAAGTGAACATAAAGTACATATGATATGTTTTGGAAATAATTGGAGGAAAGGAATTTGTAGAAGAGTCTTAAAAAAGAAGAGACAGGAGTGGAATACATTTTAAGATATTCCGGATTGATTAATTTGTTAGTACAGCGAACAGTCGAAGGTAAAAACTGTAGAAGAAGACAGAGATTAAAATATTAGAATATCCTGGTAAATGGCATTTAGATTGTATTTGGTTTCGCAATGGATTTCTTGAAGGAGAAAATATCTTCAAATTCATCAGGACGGCACACATAAAAATCCAAATAGACTAAAATCTAGATATTCAACGTAAAAGTTTGGTCAAGTGCGGATCCAAAATAACTTCACCATAGGCGAAGTATGGTGTGCTGAGCGGACCAATTCCAATCCTGACAAAGATGCACTAATCCAATTTACTGCACAACAGCCACGTGGATTCAACCTTCCTAGGAAATCCTGGATGGTACTGAACCGAATGAGAACAGGTTACAGTAGATGGAACTACTGGATGTACTATACAAGTGGGGAATATTTCAGAACCCTTCTTGCGACAAACCATTCACCACATCGATATTGAATACCCTCTTAGGAGATTCTGTGGTGCAATGCATCATATTCACGAAGCAACCACAGATGCAATTGAATGGCTGCAATCGTTTGAGATCAGTCTGCAGTAACATACGTGTTTGGTTCTATCAAATATGATTCAATGTAGCTTAAGATCGAAGTTTTTCACGGCGTTGTATGTAAATAAAATCTTCTCCGTCTTCCAGCCGCGTAAAGATGTCAAACTTGTGGGACTTTTCGAAGGCGTCTTTCAGCCCTCATTTTCAGCCAAATGTCAATGATTAACTGTTTGTTTACCCTTTGCTGCGGAAACAGTTGAAGACAAAAACCAACACAGAGTGATGACGTCATCCACTCTTCGCGTTACCGAGGCGAAACTGTTTCAGCATTTTATAGCCAGGTTCCACAAGAGTGCTCCTGCTGTCATAGGAAATTGCTCCCCAGACCATGACTCCAGGTGTAGGTCCAGTGTGTCTAGGCCGCAGACAGTTTGGTTGCAGGCGTTCCCCTGGCCTCCTTCTGACCAACACTCGGCCATCACTGGCACCAAGGCAGAACCTGCTTTCATCAGAAAACACAACAGATCTCCACTCCGTCCTCCAATGAGCTCTGGCTTGACACCACTGGAGTCGCAAACGGCGATGGCTTGTAGTCAGTGGAATGCACGCTACAGGGCGTCTGGTCGGAGCAATTTCCTATGACAGCAGGAGCACTCTTGTGGTTATACCAAACACACTGACTGCAAATTTGTACGTCAGTCTGGTAATTCAACCTGTAGTGCTGCCATTCATGAACAGCATTCAAGGGGGAGTTTTTCAACAGGATAACGCTCGCCCTCATACCGCTGTTGTCTCGCAACGTGCTCTACAGAGTGTCGACATGTTACCTTGGCCTGCGAGATCACCAGATCTGTCTCCAATTGAACACGTATGGGATATCATTGGACGACAACTCCAGCATCATCCACAGCCAGCACTGACCGTCCCAGTATTGACAGCACAAGTACAACAAGCATGGAACTCCATACCACAAAGTGACATTCGAAACCTGTATGACACAATGCATTCACGTTTGCAGGCTTGCATTCAAAATTCTGGAGGTTACACCGGCTATTAATTTAACAGTATTTCACATTTGAAATGCATTTTCTTGAGCTTAAATTAACCTGTGATCTTGAAAATTTAATCAATTAAACATGTTAACTTGACAAATGCATTGTCCAAATTTCATTACTCTACAATAATTTTTTCTTGGTGTTGGGATTTTTTTTTCCGTCTGTGTATAAGAAAACTGAGGGGAAGGGAAGGTATTCAGTTAGTAGATAAGGATGAAAATGAGGTTACTGAGGATTTGAGGAAGGCATAGAACTTAAAGGAATGGTTTAGTGAGACTCGTTTACGACTGAGTTACCAAACCCGAAAAATGATAGTGCACTACAGAGCCCTACGCATCTAAGTGTCTGTCTATCACCGTTGAGGTAAGTTTTCAAAATTACATGAAAATTTGTGCTATTTATACAGAAAAGGTATCCTATGTCCTTCCTAATGCAAGATAGTATCTCCTCGTCAAATTTCATCATGATCGGATTAGCGCTTTAGTCCAAGAAACGTAACAGAAAACAGACTAAGAGAAACTTAGACAGAGAGACAAACATAGTTACTTTCGGATTAATAATATAAGTATAGATGCAGAGAGAGGGAAAAATACATTTACTCCCATTCTAGGCTGTGACAGGATTGCATACTATTGGCCTGAAAAGTAATTTTCTTAGCATAACGTTTTTTAACAAACTTAATCGGGGAGGACACATTTAATTTAATTTAATTTTGATGGAGCACATGGTCCGGTGGCAATTCCACTAGTCATCCAGTTAACCCTTTTTTATTTAATTTTTTAATTATCTTAAACTTGGTAATTTGTTCCAATCCCTTACACCCTTACCACAACAAAAAAGGAAAGTCCACTCCCAATTAGCATGAAATTAAGTGTCAACTTATGGTCATGATAATCTTTCCCCTCCCATACACAATTTCTAATTCTTCCCCAATATTGCTCCAAGCACCATCACCAATTTATGCCCTGTACCTTCCCAGCAGTCTGTTCATCTTCCTCCTGTCCTCGAATCACTCCCAATCCAGCTCCTTTATCAGGTCAGTTACTGAATGGGTCCTGCGATAATTTTCACAAATAAATCTTGCTGCTCTTCTTTGTACGCCCTATAGGTAACTCCTATATTTGAGACCCAAAATGAGAGTCCCAAACAGCACTATCATATTAAACTCAATGGCCTAACCAAAGTTTTGTTATCCAATTCCCTAACTTCTCTGGTACATGCTCTCATCGCCCTCTCCAGTAAATAAAGAATTTTGCAACCTTTTGCTAACAGCGACCTAATGTGCTCTGCTCAGTTGAGGTTATTATCAAACGTAATGTTGCACACATTGTAGGAAGAGGCTTAAAATCCTTCTTTTATAGGATAGGTTGATGATTGAATGAAGCAGGAAATTGTGAGAATTTAGTTGCAAAACATAGTTTGAATATTTCAGTTTAATTTTGGGAATCAAATACAGAACTTGTGGATGAACGCAAAGAAGTGCGGCTAAATTTGTTTCTAGAAATTACCGCAGAAAACAATCAGTAAGTGATATGATGAAGGAGCTGGACTGGGAATCATTGGAAGATGGGATGGGGGTGAAAACAGTAGCTGGTGACCATGATAACAAGCTGAAACACGATTTCGGGGATAAGGGAGTGGGAAAATTTTCTTTTGTAGGTATACGAGTAAGTTATTGGAACAAATTACCAAAGGAAATAAGTATTAGTTTAGCAAAAGCACTGAATGAATTTAAAATTAAAATCTTTATAAGGCAAAAGTAGGTGGAAAGGGGGGGGGGGAACTTAATCTCAAATAATTTAAGATAAAAATTAAGAAGAAATAAGAAAACCGGTATGTTAGAAAATTGTCACAGTACAATGCGCTGCGTTGCAGTTAAATTAACTAAACTTCGTGCTTGGAGTTTGGTCTACCAGCTTAATTGCATTATTAAGGCCTAATAACACGCGCCAATCTGAACAATTTGTTTCAACGTCTTCTCCAAAGGTATTTATTACGCTTGCAAAATATTACGCCAAGGTAAACGTTGTTAGGGAGTGACAATTAAATTGCCATGCTATATATTCGCCTTGTTCTTTCTCCAATCCTCATTTGCGCAGTGAAGCTCTCTCCTTTGAGAGTTGTTAATATACTCAATTTCCCGCGAACCGCATAAGGTATGAGCTCATGTGTTCTGTGTAATTCTGCTCGTGGGAAGCCTTCATGATCATTGAAAAACGGTAAAGAGGAATGACGCTGCTACTGGTTAGAGATTTCAGTCCGTTTCTGTTTTAGCTAACCGCATCCAAATCAGAATGAACTACTCACAGTTCCAAATGTGATAGCATTCTGATCGGATAAGACCCTTCAATTCCTTCTTACCTGAGCGCTTTATTACGGGAAACCTCGGTATTAATGGCTCGTACCAAGTCTTTTTTAATTGATTACAGTATAAAGTTCAACCAGAAACATTTAAGCTGCTATCACTTCACGTGAACTCATGTACCGTCATGAAATCGTATTTTAACAGTGATATAATTCTTAGAATTATACTACTATCATAGGACACAGCTATTGTGTCAATGGAGCTCTTTTTTCTTTGAGGTGTGCAGTTACGTGTATGTTTTCAGATATGGTAAATGCTAGCTGAAATAGTTCGGAATGAGAAGAAGGTTTTGAAACTGGGCTTATAAAAAATCTCATCGTATATGGATACGTGGCGTCACTGTATAGAGAGGACAGTTAGGTGAATTTAATTGGTTGGTGGAACACTTACGAAAAGATTCAAGAATTTTTCAAATGAATCGGAAAGAAATAATTTGATTTCTTACATGTAATTATTAGAAATAACATGAAAAAGAATATACCCAACTGAGAAGAGCTGTTACTTTTGTTTGAGGCAAGTAAGCAATAACAAAATATCTGTAATTTAAAGTACTTTATTTTTAATAAAAACTACTTACTACAAAGTGTAATTAAGGACGAAGAAAGATTATATTTCGTAAAAGAAAAATATTCTGCTGTTGGAATAGTTAATAAATGCAGTTCCTTTGGTTGGAATACTCTGATGATCACGTCATCAGTTGTTTGTGGCCAGGACTCGGTAACAAGTAGGAGTCTCGGATATGGGATGTTGAACAAAGCCTTTGCTTCCTGCTAATAACACAGAATTACTTAGTGAAGTGTTAAATTTTGCTAACCGATTCGTATCCTTTAACTCGTTCAAAGAGAAGTTATAAGCCTCATCTAGAGTTTCAAATGAGAGTTGTTTTAGATTGTTATGGGCCGATATTTTTGCATTAGTAATTACCTTTTAAAACTTGAGCTATATGGTATGCAGTGGAAATCATTGTCCTTTACTGTATATTGTTTTTCAAAGTTTTCGAGGCTTCGTAAAATTTCCATGATAACCTTCATCTGCAGCTCGGTTGATTTGCATCACACGTTCATTCTATTTGCTCAATCCCCCCTTGTTCCGACAGTTGGCGTGCAATTTATTCTACATCAAACACTTGTGTCAGAGTATCTTCGGATAAAATTGTGAGATTGATAGAAAGGAAGAATCGTTTAAATTTCTGTGCGTCCTGTAATAAATATAAGATAGCAATAAATAATAAGGGTTTTAAATTTAAAATCATACAATCATTCAGAGATCAGTTAAGGTAAATTGTATCGTATCCTCACTTCCTGATAACAATTAAGTTATAAGAAATGCCACCTACGGTTCATATTTCAAAAATCATTTCTTTTTGGGAGCCACGCCACTTTTGATTTCATCATGAAATATCTTCGTTATTTGCCCCAACGGTGCTTAGCCCCGTTTCCTAAAAATAAGGTATTTATTATTAAAAACAAATGAAAACTACTATTATTGTTTCAGATAATTAAAGACAGGAAGTTTTTATTTATATATTTATTTTATAGAAGTATTGGTTTCAAGTATAGATTTAGATTTACTACTGTTCGTACGTTTGTTCTAGAAGTTTGTAACGCTAAATGAAATAACCTGACACCTTAGCAATACCACCTCCACAGAAAAAAAATTAGAAACACAGTGCAAAAAGCCTCAAGAGAATTTGGCACTTTCCATAATTTGTAGGTGCTTCTGACAGCAGGCACTTCAGTATAAAATATCTAATTTGTGCCACATCTACATACTATAATTATAAAGAGAACCTTTCAATTGTACTTTTAGGATTAGTAGATTCCCATTGTTAGTCAAATTGACGATGCCTCTTACTACAGGAACAGTGAGGATGTAATTTTTATTTTAAAAAAATTCAGATGAAGGTAAAAAATTTAATGTGCCACATCCGGAAAAATTGATGGTAGGTGAGAGGATAGATTCTTATATCGGCAATGGAGACGAAACATTCCTCAGAAAACTTATCAGCGTCGCACATATAACCCAAGCCACTTAAGAGATAATGAGCCCCATAATGTATTTAATTATCAATTACATAGGCAAGACACCTACAAGAAAATGCTTGATTTTGGAGTTTTAGCGGCGCATTAAAGAAATTTTCAAAGATATTTTGAAGTGCAACGAAAATTTGTAGACAAAATTGTTCTTACAGTCTGATGCGGGCATAATATGCTGTACGAAAACAATACGTTTGAATCAGACATTGAAACTTTCCGAAATAGTTTTATTTAGTTTAGATCGTATCAAAAGATGTAACACTCGTGAAGTCTTTCAAGTTCCAGAGAATTTCAAGGAATATTTTAATCCTGATGAGAGTAATGTGGTCTGACAAGTTAACAGAGTTCGTAGGGGCAGTATACATAATTAATACAAATAGGCTACGTCCAAAAAGATGTGATTTATGAAATACATAATATGACGATTTATGTTTTTTAATGAGTTATTTGTTTAAATATGTGGGATTTTTTAGTTCATCGAGTTATGAACTTTTTTTATTTATTTTATTTTCTTTTGTAGAAGAAAAAGATACATAACAATAAAAATTTTGGATGCATGTTTTTCAGCTGCCACATAGTTACCTGTTATACGCCAAAATTCGCTTCTACATAACTGATAATAAGTCATAGAATCTTTGTGGATAGCTAGGTCAAGAGGCGATTTTCATTCGTTCCGTGATATAAATACCCATCCACCATCGGAACTTGCACAAGACAGACTCCCTTGTCTACAAAAGAAAATTCTACCACTCTCCATTTCCACACTAGTATGAAATCGAGTGCCAGCTTATGGTCATGGTCACTTTCACCCTTCCATGCACTCTTCTTAATTCGGCTTTTAGCATCATTCCTGCTTCGGCCATCAGTTGTAATTTCAGTTCCTAGGGGACCGTGCACAAACTACGTGGCTCGGTCCAGGGGGGGAGGGGTTAGCTGGAAGGCTACGTTGGGCTACGTGGGGGGAGGAGTGGGGGGGGGGGTTCCGACGGTTCCGAGCCAGGCCACGTAGCTTTCCTTTCATAATATTTTTCACAGTTAAAATGAGGAACTGAAATCACAACCGCATGTGAATATTTATTTCCTTCAGTTAATTATATCCGTATGTAATTTACAATAGTCTGACAAGAGAAAACAGTACAAAATGTCTTCTGGAATCAAAAGGAAAAAAAGCTGCGTGCTACGTGGGGGGGGGGGGGTAGAGGCAAAAGCCACGTAGGACCACGTGGGGGGAGGGGGGGTTCACAGGAGGCCAAAATGAAGCTACGTGGTTTATGCACGCTCCCTAGGTAGCAGAATTCACTTAATTCTTCTATCGCATCCGATCCTATTATCGTATTTAATTCACTATTACTGCTATCATTTCTACTACATTTCATCACTTTTGTAATGATTTGGTTTATGTTTAGTCCAAACTCTTACTTCAGTATTTTATTAATGCATTCAGTAGCTTCTCAATATACTCATTCTGTTCTGCTCTGCTAACAGGACAATGTCATCAATAAAACGTAGAATACTGATTTCTTACACGCTTTATATTAGCTTAGTCTATATTAGTATTTAGGAATGTAATGGAATCTTTAAATTCAATTTTCATTCACTTCCAGAAGTCAGAATTGTCAGGAATTTTGCACACATACTGAGAACCGGTGAAAATATAGTAATTTGGTAGCTAAGTCCTGAAATTCTGATTACTTTGAAAGGAAAATGTTTGAATGTAATGGAATCTTGCAATTCAGTTTTAACCCACTTCCAGGTGTCCGAATTTTAAAAATTTTCATAGGTAGCCTATTAAAAACCGATGACAACATCATAATAAATGTCCTGTTATTCTCATTACGTTGACAGTAAGAACAGAAAACTGATTAAATGTAATGCTATCTTGCAATTCAATATTCCCCCACTTCCAGACGTCCGAATTGTTGGAAATTTTTCATTCATATTAAGAACCGATATGACTACAATAATTTCTTAGTTATGTCTTGGTAGTGCACCCACCAATACGAGTCAACGGTGGCACTGCCTACCTTTATCTCGAAGCGATTCGGGCCATTTTTGAACCTCAATTTCTTCGGTAGTATTGAAGTTATATGTCTCAAATTTCTGTTATCCATAGATATCAGCAATCTTAGCAAACACACAAAATTTTATTTCATTTCTGTTCTTAGATCGCGTGTTATTCGGATGCAAATTTCAGCGATTTTGTCACTCATTGACTGATGATCATCAAAACTCAAAGGCACTTCCCGTAGCTGCAGAAAGTTGAAATTTGGTACACAGATAACACTTTACCCACATATTATATGAAAAGTCTTGAAAATCGTAAATTTCCATATACCTACCCATTACCTACCCCTAACGTAAAGTCGCTTTCTACCATAATAACTTTATACACCTCAGATTTTCACTGTGGAAAGAGCTTACTATGTTTACCTAATGTGTTAAATTTCACTTCTTTCATTTTATTACTTTGGAAGTTACTGAAATTCAAAATTTTATTTCGACCACGACACCCCGACATCAAAATTCCACTGTACTTCCAGTAATCCTAGAAACAAGTAATTGGTTCACATATATGGTTTCGTCCCTAAATCATAAGAAAAATATTGGAGTTTTTCCCCGTATTTATTTAATTACAATCCCAAACATGCAAAATTCTGGCACATATTTGCAGCTCCGGATGAAGCTATATGCCTGAGAAATTTTTAATGCATAGAGATCAGCATGTTTAACTAATATCTTAAATTTTACTTTGTTCCTATGCTTAGTATGGAAGTTGCTAGTAATTTTGTTTATGGTGGCAATGAAACTAACGGCAATTGCTCGGCTACAGCGCACACTCATTGTTTTCAGAGAGTTGGGTATTGTTAGTAAAGTATATTGATGCCTTAATTTCTGAAATGTTCTAATTCACCGATTTTCAAATGGAATTAATACATTTGTGCGGCAATTCAGAGTAAGCGATAAACTTACAAAAAGAAGTGAGATCCCACAAAAACTATTCTTGTAAAAATAGGCCAAGTCTCGTGGTCGTTTAGTGACAAAAAGTTATGAGATCTTCTGAGCCAAGTCTACACTTTACAGTGTGTATTCACTTCACTTTGTAAAACAGAATGGTTTCTCTCTGTGTAATAGATCATTTATTGGGATAAAAAAAATCTGATGGCTTGGCCATTATGCATGTCATAATTTTTACTGAAATTTGATGGCAAAATTCTCCGGTGGCAATTTCCCTAAACACCCATCTTTCCCCTTTTCTGCACCCACCTACATTTGCCCTTTGCAAATTTTATCTTTAAATTCTGTCAAGGTTTTTGGCAAATTATTCATCATTTATCTTGGTAACTTATTTCAGTCCCTGACAGTCTTACCTAAGAAAGAGAATCTTCCTGCACCCTTTATTTATAAGTTTGATAAAGGAACACATTTAAGGTATTTATATAGGAAAACTAAAACATGGCGTACGTAATGGCCAAGTGATCAGATTTTTTATCCTAAATCTATGACACCGAGAGAAACCATTCTGTTTCACAAAGTGAATACTCACTGTAAAGTGTAGACTTGGTTCAGAAGAATATCTCATAACTTTTTGTCACTACATCAACACGAGACTTGGCCTATTTTTACAAGAGTTGTTTTTGTGGAATTCTCATTACGTTGACAGTAACAACAGGTAAGTGGTTTAACCGTCTAGTAACACATGTTGCTAATTTTCATCCATACACGGCAACGGTTTGATGGATGAGTTGGTTAAGGTGAGTGACTGGTGAACCTATGTTCCCCGGTTTGAATCCTGATTCAAACGCTAACGAATCTTAGAATTGACTGTGTTCTCTGGCATAGCTGTGTTTATGTGAAGTACTGTAGGACGCTCGATATTTCGGTTCCCACGTAAAAGCTGTATCCAATGGGATTGCCGGGTAAGGGAAGTGCAGACGTGACATGAGTGATACGAATAACCATTATCACTTATTTATAACTTTTTAGTTCACATTGTATTAAAAGTCAGTTGGAAACACTACTGCTCCGTAACTTTTTGGTATCAGTTTGAATAATCTTTGGAATCCTGCTTCTGCTAGGGTTTACAGAAGTTTTCAGGAATCTCATCAAATCCAAGTGCCTTGCTTGATTTAAGATCTTCTTAAAACAGTGGCTCCTAAGTCATCAGTGTTGACATTGCATTCTTTTTCCAGCAAACTTTTGTTTAAATCATCCCCTTCGTACAGATTCTCTCTATATTATTCTTCCATCGGTTATCACTGTATGTAAATGTTTTGGGATAACATTTAAGTTCTGTGTCTACTGAAGAGTGGGATAAAGAGATTTACGAGGTGAATGGAAGTCGGGATAAAAAAACCTTCATTCTGCTAAAGTATGGTAGAATCTTGGTGTGGTCATAATTGATCTTCTCATCATGCATCTACTTACAAGACTAACGTTCACCAGTAAAAATCTTTTATCACTGTCTTCCTGTCTTCATCTATAGCACGTGATGAGTTTACTTTCTCTATAATTCCTTATTTTCAGTGCACTAAAGCATTTAACTTACCATTTATACATATTAATATTCTACAAGGAAACAAAAGACGGTAGATAGCAGAACAAAAATATCAATTAGGAAAGGAGAAAAAAATCACTGCTAATCATAGATGACAGCACATATGAAACATTGCAACTATCAGGAATACAACACTTCTCCAGGTGCACATAGTCTGTCAGAAATCTTACAGTAATATTTTTACTATAAAAAACATAAACACAATTATCTAATGCATGCACAGTTTCAAATCTACATCTTATGAATGAAAACAGATCGAAAAAGAAAATGTTTGAAAGGATTACAATGGAGAGAAGAAAGAGGATGCCTAAGAAGAAAATGGCAGGAAAATGTTAACATCATAATAGCTGAAATAAACCTGTAATACAAAGAAACTGGAGAAACTGTCTTTTATGGAAACTAAGATGCAGGAATTGGCTTTGATGATTTAATCGTCACAATGGAAGTAAAACATGTATCTAATGGTTGTTTCCACGGGAAGGAGTAGGCCTTACTCACGAAGACTGCTGATTACAAATTAAAAATAATTCATACAGTATAATTTGACAATGAAAGGGTAAATTTATTAACTATTTTCAGAAAATAAAAAATGACAATTTTTAAATGAACATCATACTTTTTGTGCAGTAAATTGTAAGTTTATTTAAATTGATGTTGGCTCATATGGCAGGAGCAGAGATGATGGCATTTTTCCGCCTAATTCTATAACTAAAAAAAAAAATCATGATAAAACATTCAGTGTGTCACAGCCGGCACCACAATGGAGACGAAGTATTTCTCCTAAGCCCTATCTGCTTCACTCTTATAACAGAAGCCGAGATTATGAGCCCATAAAATATTTAATCATCGATTGTCATGGGAAAGATAATAGAAAATTATTGCTTTGGAAATTTAGCTTCACTTTGAATATTTAAGTATGCAATCATAATTGGTAGACAAAATTGTTCTTACAGTCTGTTGCCGGCATAATATGCAGTATAAAAACAATACTTTTGAATCAGACGTGGAATAATTATAATTTTCCGAAACAAAACTATACACAGTCGCGAAGCTTTTCAAGTTGCAGAGGAATGTTTTAACTGTAATGATCGTAATGTAGTCTTACAAGTTAACAGAGTTTTTAAGGACTTATTAATACAGATAGTTACAAAAAAGTGTGCTTTATCAAATATAAGTTTCCTGAAATATTTGGGGATCGCAGTTCTCCCATTTTTTCGGTATAAAAGTTTGTAAGATTAAAAACACCTATATCAAGCTTGAAAAGATTTAGAATGATGTTTAGACGTTAGTCCCAATATATGTATCCTCTCCTATTCTCGAAATCTGTATTTCAAATTTGGAAAAGTAGATACAAACAAACATGTAGTTTAATGTGAATGAAGTCATACTCCACATACAAAGATAGCGGTTTAGAGTTCAGTCGAGAGTCCGTTTGCAGAGATAAGTAAATGAATATTGCATGTCACCAAAAAGCGTCTCTTATCGCTGTGTTAATAGCCGCGTGCTGGGTGTCTGCGTATCCTGTCTCAGCTGGTGATGTAACGCATCACAACGCAGGCAATAAAAACGACCTCTGTGCTACCCAGCAGGCAGTTCGGCCGAGCACTTCCAGCGAGCAAGCAAGGTAGGCACGCAGCACGCAGCCAAACACAAACACAACTCGAGCAAAAACAGAGCAGGAATGAATTCCGAACGCAAAGTTAACACGGTAGTGGTGTACAAAATACAAACATCACTTTTCATTTGCGTGATAGATTAAACCGCGGGCGCACAATTCGCTCTTGTCATGTTATTCACGTCGTTTCTAACATCATAAGCGCTCAGCCGAAGTATTTGTTTTACCGCAGGAGTCTTTCTGTCTTCAACAATAATTTATAAGCAGAGCTAGTGGTGAGATGTGAGCAACTAAAGATTTAAATTGGTATCTTAGTATTGGAAGATTATTTTTCTCTATTGAAACCTCGTATCTATTACTTTAAATTGGTAATTGGTGTGCTTCTCATGCGACCGAGCGTGGTGGGTGAACGGTTCAGGTTCTGGACTCGCGTTAGGGTGGACGTGGGTTCGAACCCCCGTCCAGCAATCCAGATTTGGGTTTTTCATGGTTTCACCAAATCATTCCAGGCAAATGCCGGGATGGTTCCTTCAAAATATCATGGCCGAATTCCTTCCAGTTTCTTGCCCCCAGTCCCTTCCCACCTCTAATGACCTCGACGTCGACGAGGCGTAAAGCCATAAGCAATATATATATATATATCGAAGTCTGAGAATTCGCCGGTAACATTTACAATAAAAACTAGATAAAATGAGCAGTTGGTTTTCAGTTGGTAATGAACTATTTGCTGCTCTTTAGTTATCGAATACTATGCGTGTTGTTATAAATGCTTTCAAATATCTCTGTTAATAAAATAAGAACATATGGGCAATGGTGCGAACTAACAGAAAGCAATCGTTTTGTGTCTATTCTCCTCTCAATATTGGAACTGAGAAGCTAAGTCGGTTTAGCTGTGACTCTGGCTTGGAGATCTCCGTTTCAAGGTCAAGGTGCAGCGTCACGGAGAAAAACCGGAAACGTGTTTCAGCACCAACGCGATACATCGGACTTACCCGCTGTTGCGATACTCCTCTGCTTATAATAATGTGACCTGCGACAGATAGATACACACTGAACTGCTTTACTGTTATTTTTTATCTTCATGGCAAGAGGTGACTGATATGCTTCAAAAGGATTATTTACTAACTCTGACTTTCATGGCAACAGTAAATACTATTGGAAATAAACCCTAGCAGAGACAGTCAGCTGAGAACAACTACAAGATACTTAGATGAAGACAGCAGAGTCAGCTGTCGAAACGTCGTGTTTTTACACCACTATCCGGCTGGACACCCGAGAAGATTTTGTTGCATCGATACGCCGGGAAAGTCTCCACTACACACACCCTAACGACTTGGACGAATGAACACACGCTTTTCATAAAACATTATTTGGAAAATAAGGTAATTGTCTTAAAATAAAATAATCCAATTAACTTTTTTTATTGCTATTCATACTTTTGAGATATTTTTTTTGTTTTGCCTATGACTTTACGTCTTGTCACGTCTACGTCATAGGTGGTAAAGACCTGGAGGCAAGGAACGGGAAGGAATTCGGTCATGAACTTTCTGAAGGAACCATCGAAGAATGGTGAAACCATGGAAAACCCAAATCTCGGATGGCCGACGCGGATTCAAACTTGCGTCCTCTTGAATGCAACTCACCGTTTGGTTCAGTTATATAGATGATATCTTATGATCTGGACTATCAGTTGGAGATATCCTCCTTGTAGTACCTGAACTCTCTGAGGCAATATGCATTCCCTAAACTTTACCTGGTCATACACTCACACCACCATCACTTTCCTGTACGCTGGACGTCTCTGTACATAATGGCCTCTTACACACCTAAGTATCCACAGCAAACCCACAATCCTACAACAATATATCCACTTCGATAGCTGCCATCCATACCACACAAAATTCTTCCTTTCCTTACAGACTAGCTATCCGAGGCAGACGCATCTGCTCCGACCAAGATTCCTTTATCCTTTACTCACAAACCTGACCAGAGTACTTGTGCACCATAATTACCCTCCACAATATAGTCCACAAACAGATACCCCGAGCCAAAGACTGTCTACCGCAACTAATCGGAAACATATTTTTCTCATCCAGTTCTCTGATTGACTGGAATCACTAAACATAACTCGTTTTGTACAGAATTTAATTTAATTGCCATTGAGAGCCGCTCCGGTGGTAATTTCCCTAGTCATCTATTTACCTCCTACTTCTTATTTTTTAAATTATTTTTATCCCATATACTTCGGGTGTAAAAATTCCCCATCCCTTCTCCCCCCGTTACATTTACTTTTGCCGTTTACGAATTTTAAATTTAAATTCCTTCCAGCGTTTTTGCTAAAATTTTCATCACCTCCCGTGGTAATTTATTGTAATGCCTGAAACCCTTACACACAAAAGAAAATCTTCCCTCTCCTTTATACATGAAACCGAGTGCTCGTGGACATCTTTTCCCATCGATGCACTGCTTCTAATTCTTGGACAAATATCATACCAAGCCTCATCACCAACATATCTATTGCACACTCCCTGCGCTTTCCTCACCCTCCTCCTATCTCTGAATGACTTCCAATCTAGCTCCTCTATCATATCAGTTACTAACTGGGACCTGCAGCAACACTAACATATGTTTTCAGGAGGCGTCACTTCTCTTCGAGTGATATCCTGTACCAGTGACGATGCAGACCGACTGGCTGTGGTGTTTGACGGTGTTTATGGTCTCGGCCGTGGCAGGACTTTACGCGTGGTTCTCATATTGCTACACGTACTGGAGGAGGAAGGGCGTCCCATACATTGAGCCGAGTTTTCCATTCGGAAACTTGTGTGATTCGATACTCCTGAAGAAGACAGTTGGTCTAGTGTTCCAAGACGTCTACCACAAATTAGAAGGTACTTCTTTGAATCCTATAAAGTTTCCTTTCAAATATTATAAGAATTGTTTCATTGTAACCAATATTCTAAGTAAAGATTGACTAAAATCTTATCCTAAGTGACATAATAGCGAAAACTGTTAAGGTTTGGGTTCATAAACCTATAATCTGTGCCACTTTCATAGACACAAACTTGCTTTTCGTTGAAAGTCTTTTAATGTCGGTAATTTTGTCAGGTCACCGATATGGTGGGATGTATTTCTTCAACAAACCTGTGTTGCTGCTGAGGGATCCAGAACTAATTCGCCACGTCATGATCAAGGAATTCAACTCCTTCCAAGACAGGGGCGTCAACTTCGATGAAGACGAGCCCCTCAACCACCATCTGATCGTGCTGACAGGACAGCGCTGGAAGAGGCTAAGGTCCAAGCTGACGCCAGTGTTCACGTCCGGGAAGCTCAAGATGATGTTCGCTGTAAGTAGAAAATCATTAAAAACCTCTGGGAACTATTTATAAGGTATTCCATTTATCCTCCTCTTAGCTCTGAACACTGACAGGGAATTCGACCACTGTCACATTATAGGATCAAGGCATACCAATAAATTATGTAGTTAACTAATATTTCTTATCGCTTAAACATGTATGAAAACGATATCGCTAGTAGCAGGTCGATGTACGCGTATACTGACTGGGATCGCGAGAGGAGAGTCTTTGCCTGTTGTTGTTGTTATTATTTAGGGTTTTAGGGCGTGTCGACGACGGGGTCATTAGCGCCCTAGAGAGTCTTTGTCGTACCGTGCCGCGAAATGTATCTACGTTTGTGTAATGGGAACCGTCTCCTACGAAATTGTGTAGAGATAAAGTATTGTCTGGTGCAATGTGTGGATAGTCTATGCGCAACTGTAAGCTAATGTCGATCATCCGCGTCGTCGGTGACACAGAAACTCTGGGTGATGTGAAGAGGGAATTCTCATCACGTGTGAGGAACTGCATTGCTGTGACTGTGCAATGAATTCTGCAAATTTTTCTCTGAACGTCATAACTATAAATTTTGGCATATATATTTTATTTGTGGTCTCTCCTGAGGAAATTCTTCACGATTACAGATGCCATCAAAAAGTGTACTCAAACAATTAGTTTGTAGGAATTAGGCCACTATCATCTAACAGAAATCAATTTATAAAACTAGGTATGCGAACTATCGCAGCAGCATAAGCACACATACTTCCTATTGTCTTTAGTAGTAGAAAATCCTCACAATTTCGGTCTCATTGCCGCCTCGCATTTGCTGCTAATACTAGAAATGAATAAGAGCTCTAAAATGTTTACAATGTATTGTCAGTTATACAAAAAGAGATAACATTTCTCTGGAGATTCTTTATTGCCTGTGCTGCCACGGAAAATAAAATGTTATCTACGAAAAACATGACAGCTTCAAACACAAACTGAAAGAATTTTTACTTCAGAACATTCTTAACATAGTTGTCTTCTTGGAATCCAGTAACTACATATGGCTGACAAAATATTACATATTTTGTGGTGTGGTGATGTGGTGCGTAATTTTTTGTAAAATCGAATCTGGGTACTGAATTAAGTATAGTAAATAGTATTGAATTTTGCATGTTTGTAGTTACGTAACAATGAAATTTAAGTTGTTTACACTTTTGGGATGCTACGTAATAAAGTTTCAATTTTTTTCCGTTTCGGCCATATGCGGATCACGCTGTTTCAACCGTTCTTTCCCTTTCGCCTGGACTTTTAACTTTCACCGAGTATGCCGGCATTCTTATCCTATCGCTACGGCCCACGTTATTCCAGTTTTTAGTTTCCGCTTTTCTTAGAAACTACGGAGCTCCAGGAATTTCTTACTGAGTGGAACACGTTCCTGGATATCCTCCTACTTATGTCCACTTCTTGCAAGTCTATCTATACCTCCGTAAACAACGCCGACTTATTTTTTTTCCTCTAGAATGTATTTAAAGGTGCTATTGTTTGACCTTGTAGGATTTATATGGGTAATGTGGGTTTAGGAAACATGCGTCTCCTATGAATGGTGTCTATGATCTTTTTTACATGTATCGACATCTGAATTCACCAATTTTCTTTGATCGGACCCAAGATTTTCCAGCAGTCAATAATATTAATGTATTTAAGAATTATTTGTACTATACCAAGACTGTTCAGACATAGGATCTAATATGATCCAATTCTTTTGAAAATGCTCCTAACTGCAAACGATTTCAGTTCAAGATGTTACCTGACCAAATAGTATTGTTAGATGTTTTTATTGTTCTTTAACCGTTTAATGCTTTATTTCTCATATTTTACAACTTTTTAACTCACTCAAATCCTAAAAACAACAAAAACAATCCCACAGGTCTTAATACCGTCAAAGAGTCTGTCACACATTCATCGTTAGTAGCATTCACTATACTAGGCTTATGCACTTTATATCAGAAATCTGGTTTAAAATATCGAGTTGGAAGAATAATTTATGAACTATATAAGAATCAATTGGCTACAATAAAATTAGAGAACCATGAAAGACACGCGTCAGTTAAAAGAGTGTGAGACAAGGTTATAGTCTATCCCCGTTAATATTCAACTTGTATGTAGAAGAAGCAATAAAGGAAATAAAAGACAAAAATTTTATGTGGCATAAGTGTTCATGGAGAAAAAAATCAGTATGTTACGATTTGCTGACGACATTGTCTTGATAGCGGAAGCTGAGGATAGTGAGAAGTTAAAGAATGGCATGAACAAAATACTGAAGGAAGATTTTGGACTGAATATAAATCAAAGCAAGACAAAGATGATAAAATGTAGCAGAAATGATACCAATACTAGTAGATTAAATGTAAAAATAGGATCGGATGCAATAGGACAGGTAAGTGAATTCTGATAGTTGGGAAGCAAAATTACAACCGATGGCCGAAGAAGGAATGATGTTAAAAGCAGAACAGCACTGGAAAAAAGAGCCTTCATGAAAAAGAGAAATCTATCAGTTTCAAACATAGATCTAAGAATTAGAAAGAACTTTTTAAAACTCTATGTGTGGAGCACAGCTTTTTATGGTAGCGAAACATGGACTTTAAGAATACCAGGAAGAAAGAAAGTTGAAGCATTGGAAATGTCGTGCTACAGAAGAATGTGGAAAATTAAGTGTACAAAGTAAGAAATGAACGAGTTTTGGAAATGATGGGTGAGGAAAGAAGTTTGTGGAATAATCGTACAGAAAGAAGAGACAGGCTGGTAGGTTAATCAACACCAAAATTATTTTATTGTTCATCAAAACACCAAAGATGTAAGCTATTCGCTACTTGGTATACAGATACACATACATTTCGTATCTTGCAGACGATGCAGAAGTGCGGCCGCGAGATGGTGGAGGTGCTGGGTACACCTGCAGCGCGTGGAGAAGTGCTCGAGATGCGGGAGGTGTCCGCCAGGTTCGCCACCGACATCATAGCGTCGGTCGCTTTCGGCATCCAGTGCGACTGTCAGCGGGACCCGGACAACGAGTTCAGGCAGTGGGGACGCAAGGTGTTCACTCGCACTCTCAGGAACAAACTGGTGGGACAGATGTACGACACGTTTCCCACAATCGCCAAAACTCTCAGGTGAGAATTTTATATATATATATATACCAGCCAATACCCACGACTTCGTACGCGTGGACTTAGAATTTCATTGCGAGAATTGAATATAGAAAGCTGTTAGTAACGTAGGATTGGTCCCGAGTTGGCATAATATGACAGGAATGCGATCACTATATCTTCTATCGTCTAACCTGTCTCATAAAGAGAATCAGTTTCCAACACATATACAAACAGAGAAACAAACGAAGGTGCGGCGATTCGTGTGGGGAGGGTGAGGGGGTGGGGGGGGGGAGAAGGGCTTCCTAAGATCATATTTATTTCAGCTTGGTCTTTTCATCTGTAGCATGAGCATCCGATTCTTGGATTTTCTAATAAATTTAGCTGCCAGAAACATTTACGCAGACACAAAGTAATGGTACAGTGCAGAGCAAATCGACATCTAGACCAAAATAGAATTTGTCTCTAAACGAAATTTACTAACAAATAGTACACCAACAGATTGCGCGAGAATAACAGCAAAGCGCGCCGGCCTCGGTAGCGTAGGGGCTAGAGTGCCGGAGGTCACCGGTTCGAGTCCGGCCGAGGGTATGGATGTTCAAGTGTTGTGTGTCTGTGTGAATGTCCTGTCCGTCCTGTGGCGTCCATACATTGTATACATACTGGATGACGACTTATACACTGAAAGCTTTAATAATTACATTGAGCTGGCTGTATGGCCTCCGTTGCCAAATGCCATTAAAAAAAAAAAAAAGTAACATTACGGACCAACACGCGCATCCGTCCGTCTGACACCATTCGATAAGTTCCAAAAATATCGTGACTAAAACTGTTATTCATATCGAAAGAATATCGTATGTCCTTGTCAAATTCCGTCAATATAGGTATAGCCATTTCGACGACTAAACGTAATAAAAAGACAGAGACTTACTTTAGCATATATAATATATTAGTGCAGATCACACACACACACACACACACAACTCTGACTGCGAGAGAAAAAAAACTACAGAGTGATCAGTACAGCGTAAAAAAAGTGTACACCTACAGCATTGTTAGACCGCGTACGATTTGCCAAGCATTTCATCCCTAAATTTGTGATATATACAGTTTAAAATGGAATCTGAAAAAACTGGCCGTCCAAGCATAGCTCATACGATTAAAAACAATTCTTAAAATTTTTTGCCTCCATCGGGATTGGAACCTGGAACTACTTTTCAAACATTATTAAGCAAGTTTAATCACTGAGCTATCAGCGAGCGATACAATCAAGTACTTCAGAGTTTTACACATCCTAAACGTCGGTCTATGTTCGTTTCGGTAATTTTTCGAAATTAGATGACAATATGTACTACTATTTATAAAGAAGAAAGTATCCTATGTCCATTCTAATGCCAAACCGAATCCACTTGTGAAATTTCATCACGATCAGGTTAGCCGTTTAACTGTAGAAACCGAGCGTGGTGGTGTAACGGATAGCGTTCTCGCCTCGCATTCGGGAGGTCGGCGGTTCGAATCCCCGTCCGGGCGTGCTTCCTTCAAAAGACCCTGGCCGAATTCCTTCCCATTTCTTGCCCCCCCATCCTTTCACGTCTCTAAAGACCTCGCTGTTGAGAGACATAAAGCAGTTAAAAAAAAAAAAAAAAAAAAAAAAACTGCAGAAACGTAACAGACAGACAGAGTTACTTTCGCATTTATAATATTAGTACAGATATATATCAGTTGACTGGTTTGATGCAATCCTCCATCCCTTAATATTGTAGTGGACATATTTTAATTCTTTTAGATTCTTGTATTTTACGTCACCAAGTCTGAGCCGCCGATGGCGTACGTGCAGTAATGTGCTTGTTCAACCTAACGAACGGAAATCGCCAAGCAAAATAGCGCGTGGCTGAAATTGCACACGCAGCTGAAGTTCACGATGGAGCGAACAACTTGTAACTTTTCCCACTCGTATTTGATCTTCGGAAGCGGCAGGTACTGCCTCGGATCGACTACCTATCGATAGTCGCTAGTACCCGACAATTCTCGTTCACTGTCTGTCGTAGAACAATTTCTATGACAGAATCCTAGCATAGCTCACGTTACGTCGCGTGGAGTTCGCAGATGTATTTCACTTGTAACAGAATCACCAAGTATGTTGCAATAAACATCGACTATGGCGACTTCAGTATTTTATTCGACTAGAGTATAAAACCCATATGATTCTCCAATCCCATTGAAGCTCACCATTTATTTAGGTGTCAGATATTGAAGAAGAATAACAGTATGGCAGAAGAAGAGATGCGTCGCAAGTCTTATTAAACATAATGAAACCAATTTACTCAAGTAAAGACTATACACAACGGCCATCGTACAAAAACAGTCTATACACTATCTTCACCTAAAAAAACACGTACAACACAAGTCTTCAAATAATTGCTTCCTGTGTTATTCTTACCTTCTAATGTTCCCTCCCACTTTATTTCGTACCTTATCTGTTCACTTAATTTCCAACATTCTTCTACAGCTCTACATTTCAAATGCTTCTGTCTGGTATTCCTAAAGTCCATGCTTCGCTATCGTGAAGTACTGTGCTCCACACATACCTGGTAGAGTTTCAAAAATTTCTTTCTGAGCCCTACTATTTGAAACTAAAAAATTTCTCGTTTCCATCCGACTAGAATTATTCTAATTTGAACGTCGTTCCTAAGTGGCAGAATTCGTTTACTTCTTTTATCGCATCCGATTCTACTTTTGCACATAATCTACTGTTATTGCTATCATTTCTACTGCATTACATCTCTTGTGTCTTACTTTGATTTATATTTAGTCCAAAATCTTCTTTCAGTATTTTGTTTTTGCCATTCAGTAATTTCTCAATATCGACAGCCCGTTCTTTTAACAGGGTAATTCGTTTCCTGCTCCCTTTCCGTCTGCTTTATTTTTTTGTCAGGCGGTGTACATTATAACCTAAAATAACTTTCTATGGCGATTTCAGGTGTCGACTGTGGGTGCTAAGACAGTTATGAAATTAAAAGCGTCACGTGAGACACGGTTTCTGCTTTACCTTTTATTATTTACCATTCACGGTAGTACGACTGTTCTAGAATTTGAATACATCCCCGACAGGCAACGTACGCTGAAAACTATTATTTCAGGAACGGTGAACAAGACACCTGCATGATTACTGGTCAAGTGACTGAGGATATAATTTGTCAGGTTAATTGATTATTGAAACCGTATAGAACCCTTCCACTTCCATGCATGATGTAACTTAAACGTAACATTCCATTTAGCTTAGTATACATATTTCATTGCCATAAAAATTATGAGGAAAAATATTTAATGAAATGATCAGATATGAGTCTTGGTTTCCTCGTCGGGTCGTCTGTTGTTTCGCTATGGCAGGGTCTTTTCTTTTTTTTAAATAGAAAGTTGTAAATAAAAAGTCGTTGGATAATTCTCCAGATGGAATGCGATTTTATTAAGAATCTAGAACGGAGCATATTACATCTGTTACAAGCTCAAAATAAAATAGTAGTAAATAGGGTAAAAAATATTGGAATGGATGAGAAAGAGAGTTCCTGGGTAGAAGAATTTTTTAAAGCTAGAAAACAGAAAGTTAGGGTAGGAAATAAAGTATCAAAAGAAGTGGAAGTAAAAATGGGAGTGCCACAAAGTAGTGTATTGGGACCATTGCTATTCATTTTTCTAATGAATAATTGTAATGATTATTTACTATCAGAAATTAGATTGTTTGCAGATGACATAATGCTGTATAAAAGGATCAAAACGATAGAGGACTGTAAACGGTTGCATGGTGATCTGGACAGGATATCTAGTTGGGTTGGTAAACATGGGATGAAGACAAATGCAAAGAAGAGTCAGCTAATTAGATACACAAATAAAAAACAAAAGGTAAATTATGAATATAAGGTGGGGAAAGAATTGCTTACTGAAGACTTTAAATGTAAATATCTTGGCATTACTTTTGATAACAAGCTTAACTGGGCAGGACACATTGGACAGGTGGTAGGAAAAAGTTTCAAAACTCTGCACTTGTTGGAGAGAGTGATGAGAGGATGCACGAGAGAAGTAAAGGAATTGGGTTACAAAACTTTGGTAAGACCATTGCTCGAATATGGTAGTGTAGTATGGGACCCACATTTTGAGTATCAAATACAGGAGTTGGAGAAGGTGCAAAGAAGGGCTGCTAGATTTGTTTCTGGAAATTATCGCAGAATGCAATCAGTGACAGATATGATAAAGGAGATGGAATGGGATTCATTGCAAGACAGGAGGAGGATGAGGAAGGTCATGGGAGTGTACAGGGCGTATACTGGCGATGAGGCATGGAAAGATATTGCAGTAGGTATGAAAAGTAGTTCATGGAAGGGAAAATATGACTATGACCACAAGCTGGCACTCGATTTCAGGCACAAGGGTGTGGGAAGATTTTCTTTTTTAGGTAAGGGTGTCAGGGATTGGAATGAGTCACCAAGGGGAATGATGAATAACCTACCGAAAACGTTAAAAGAATTTAAAGTTAAAAATTGTAGAGGGCAAATGTAGGTGAGTGTAGGATAGGGGGAAGTTGGGTGTGTAGGGAAATTTCCACCGGAGCATGTGCTCCATTGCAATTAAATTAAATTAAATAAATATGGTCATATTTTGAGGAAAAAATCTGGTAGTTTCTTATAAAGTTATAGTACCTGGAAATCACTAGATATAGATGAGAAGAAATTAAGATAATTATTCACAGAACTGTACTTCTGCTATACATGTGGTGGTGGTGGGGGGGTACTAATTTTCGCTGTTGTCGGAATTCACCAGTCAAGAATTAAAGTTATCCATTATTGTCACTCTCTAAACTTCATGTTCCTCCCGCCTTTTAATCTGGACAATGCAGCAGAATCATGGCTTTGTCGATCCGCGTCATTCAGTATCTCAATGGTATATCCTCAGTCATCTTTAAATCAGCAGTGGATTGTTGAGTAGACCTTCCGCCATGCCGAAAATAAAATTTTCTGAAAGTGCGAAGTTCTATTCTGTAAATTAAAGTTACTTCAACAAAACTACTTAAAATTTAATTTTCCGATTTCACGGAAGCAAATTATGCTGTCTACATGAAAGCTACACTACTAGATAAAATGATTCATGTATCATTGAGCATGTTTTGATGTACAATAAATTCAAATGTTTGGTCATGTTTTGTCATTTTTAGGTCATATTTACCCATTTTTAAGGACATATTTGCCTGCATATTCCTCTACTTTTTTGGTCCTAAAGATCCGAACCCTAGTGATGAGGCATTGAAAGATATTGGTTTAAGAATTAAAAGTATTGCATGGAAGGAAAAGATGACCATTACTACAAGCTGGCATCCGATTTCAGGTACAAGAGTGTGTGAAGATTCTCTTTTTTTCGGTAAGGGTGTCAGTGATTAGAATAAGTTACCATGAAAAATGATGAATAATTTACCAAAAAGTTGAAAGAATTTAAAGTTACAATTTGTAGTGGTCAAATGTAGGTGGGTACAGGAAAGGGGGAAGATGGGTGTATAGGGAAATTGCCACCGTAGCGTACGCTCAATTGCAATCTTAATTAAGTATTAAAATGTTTTATGTTCCTAAGTTATGTGGCTATTCCGTCAGCTACAATGATACTATAAGATATCTCGTCAGTTTGTTCATGATGATGCCTAAAACTGCAAAATTCGATACATCTTCAACGATGAGTGCTGTTTTAAATTTATTGTTTATGATTTGTGCTTTTTCTGCTTTAACTTATATTTATTCTGCAGTGTAGCTGGGAAGTGAAGTCGTACCTATAATATGGTAACCTAATTTTTCATTTTCATTAAATGTCTTTGAACAAACTATAAAATATTACAAAGTAGTACCCATTACAATAAAACTGGTATGCGGTGATTAAAACTTTTAGTTTCCTTACTCATTGGCGTAGACCGAAAACTGCCTTTCAGAGAATACCGATTATTGTACGAGTATTATAGTGCGTCCCTGACGAATGTTAGCTACAAACTAACGTATCCGCTTCTTCATGTTAACTGAACTTAAGTATGTGACCATGGGCGCCGGCGGGATTACTTTAAGGAGGGTGCATCTGTATTTTTTTAATACATTATAGATGACACTTATTACTTATTAATTAAGGTTAGTGAATTTATTGACAAGGTGTTAAACAAATTTGGACAACAACCTAGGCGTCTTAAGTTATTATTCAAACAGTGAATTTAATAAAAGAATTTTTATTTCTTAATCTTTTTCTGTGTATTTTCTTTCATAACAGGGGGTGCAAGTGCACCCCCCTTGCACTCCCCTCCCGGCGCCCATGTTGGTGACTGCTGTATGCTATTAATGCTTAGCAATATAACATTACTTTGTGAACACCTATTTACACTTAGTCCCAAACCATAGGACGTTGCTGCCACAGTTTCCATAATACAGAGTTCCTTCGATATTATGTTTTGCTAGCAGTTATTCATTAAATCTGAAACATTATTAGAAATACAGGAAATAAAGCATAAATTACATATTTTTTTTATAGAGTAAGGTATCTGTACTTTGGAGTTTCCCTGATCTACGTCTTGACAATAGTTTGGCAGCTATACTATTTTTTGCCAACGCCTCTAGGGACTTAATCGCGTGTTGATGAGGTTTTCAGGCTGAAGACTGAGGTGCAGACTGTATCGCCGTATTTCCGAAACATGGTTAACCAGACAGTGCGATACCGGGAGGAGAACAACGTGTGCAGGAACGACTTCATGCAGCTGATGATCGAACTCAAGAACAAAGGATCCGTTGACGGCGAGAAGCAAGATGGCCACGACGACAAGGACTTAGACGACTGGAGTGAGTGTTTTATAACCGATAATATCAGCAATTTATTGTAACTGATATCCCGTTAGTTAATTGTTTAAAATTCTGACCGATTACTCTTGTTTTTTACGAGATAATAGACACAAGAATTGTGACTTGATTCCCAACAAAACATGTGATTAAAATATGGAGGTTTACAGCTGAGAACCAGGGGCGGTGCAGTGCACCGGGGCCCCTACGCTCAGGGGGCCCCCAAGCGCACCTCTAGGGGCCAATGGCCCTCAAGCGCAGTTTAGAGGGCCCACGAGCCTTCACGGCAAACCGGCGACCCTTTTTTTTTTTTTTTAGCTCTACAGTCGTCTAAGGGGGCCACAGGAAGCCCCTCACTATGGGCCCTCTCACTGCTCAGGGGGCCCTTACCAGCAACACAAAGCAAAAATAAGGTCGCCCGGCCTGAGACCCCAAAATAAATTTTTTGCACCGGGGCCCTTGTTGACCTAGCTACGCCACTGCTGAGAACCTCTATCCTCCTTCATTACATCTGTCGATTAACATGCTGATGCAACTAGCTAACGGAGAGAACATGGACGTTATCAGTGTCGTGCTTTCATTATTGTCGTGGAGTTGACATAAGTCAGATCACCATTTTTTAAGTGGCAGTGAAGAGTGTTTTGATGGATTTTCTGATAAGTTAACAGCGGTTAGCATCAGCAAGTATAATACTAGATCCAGAGACATATTATTAACAATCTTTGTAAAACAGTAGGTTAGATAAATCTTTTGCTTTATCACTGCCTAACCGCCAACCAGACTTAGTCAACGCTATCAACGAGGTATGTGGATAAGTTCATTAAAAACTTTCTTCATTTACTGATTGTCTAATACTTTATTCTTCTTGTCTGTGTGATAAAACCAGCGTAGTGGGTGAGCGGTAACGCTCTGCCCTCGCATTCGTAAGAAAGTGGGTTCAAATCACCGTCCAGCAATCCAGATTTTGATTTTCCATTGTTTCCCTAATTCACTCCAGACGAATGCCGGGATGGTTCGAATTCCTTGTCACCAGTCCTTTGCTGCATCTAAGAAAAGTGTGATAATAATCCTCGTTAATAACATACGTTGAACCTGAAGACTGAGCACCTCAATGGATCGGTAACCTTGGGCAAGTCTCTATAATGTCCGAAGTATTAGTTACAATGATTGCCACCAGAGTGCTGCTTTGTTAACCAGCAAAATTCAAGTCAATAACTTTATTGACTATATTTGCGTTTATACCGTTAAAATTAGATAGATAGATAGATAGATAGATATGTTCACTTTGATCCCATGTGAGAATAATCTCGGGGATGTGGAACAGTACATACACTTATTAGTAATGTCAATATTACTATATAATTGATAATATTATTATATATTGACAACAAGTTAGCAACAACCCATTAGTATAACCAATATCTCCTGTAATCTACAAATACAATCCCGTGTTAATTAATACTTATTATGTGGAACAGTGTATACACTTGTTACCAGCATCTAATAACCAGTTATTTTCTTACCAACCAGTTACCATGATATGTTTCACTGTAATTTGTGACTACATATTATATTATGTTAGTTGCTATTTATGTGGAACAGTACACAAACCTATTAGCAATATCAATTATATTACCAATAACTCATAAGCAGTCAATTACTGTAAAACCTGTTAGTATGATAATTTTTCACAGCAGTTTTTGAGTGCATGCTACCCCATGTTAGTTCCTATATACGAGTGAAATTTTGTAAACAGTGTAATTACTTCATATATCATTTTAGTAATTGTGAATAATTTTGTCACCTTCCCCTTCCATACTACTATTTTATCAGTCATTCTTAGTTACCAAATTCCAAGAAGAAAATTCTTTCACAGAGTAAAATGGGTTCTGAAGCAGAAACTCTTTCAGTTTGGACTTAAAGTAGTTGGGTTTTTGTAGATAACATTTAATTTCTGTTGGTAATACATTGAATAAGGAAGCTCCAGTAAATGTTAACCCTTTCTGTACAATTGACAGTGATTTGTAATCCTTGTGAATATTATATTTATTCCTAGTATTATGGCTATGTATGTCAGCATTAAGATTGAAGTGTTCAGGATTTTCCACTACAAATGATAGTACAGAGTATACATACTGTGCTGGCATTGTTAGTATACCCAGGTTTTTAAATAGATTTCTGCACGACGTCTGTGGGCTTGCTCCACAAATAGTTCTTATAGCACGCTTTTGCAATTTAAATACCCAATGTGCTTGTGACGAGTTTCCCCAGAATGAGATGCCATAAGTGAGCAGGGAATGAAAATATGCAAAATATACTAACTTTCTGGTTTCTATATTAGCTATTCTAGATATTACCCTCAGTGAAAATGTTGCAGAATTCAGTTTTTTAAGAAGTTGTTGAATATGCTGTTTCCAGTTCAATTTGTTATCTATATATACACCCAGGAATTTTGTGAAACTGCTTTCATTGATTGCTTTTCCTTCTGATATCACATTATAGCTGACCTTTGTTTTATTTTTTGTAGCAAACTGAAGTAACTGTGTCTTTTCTACATTAAGTATTAGTTTGTTGGCATTAAACCACCTGTTAATTTTCTTTATAACATCATTTGCTGTGTTTTTGAGGTTTTGTGCTGATGGGTCTTTCAAGGATATGCTAGTATCATCTGCAAAGAGCACCATGTGTTCATTATCACCTAGTATATGTGGGAGATCATTTATATAGATTAAGAACAGCAGAGGGCCAAGAATTGAACCCTGCGGCACACCACATTTAACTATACCCCATTCTGAGTTTATAACATCTCCTGTATTAGCATCTTTCAGTGATACACATTGCTTTCTATTTTCCAGGTACGATTTAAACCAATGTCCTGGCTTACCACTAACTCCATAGTGGTCTAATTTACCTAGTAGAATCTCATGATCAACACAGTCAAAAGCCTTAGCAAGATCACAGAATATACCTAGGGAATTTAATTTTTTATGCATTGATTCCAGTACGTCGTTTACAAAAGAAAAAATTGCTGAATCTGTTGAAACGCCTTGTCTAAAACCAAACTGTACTTTACTGAGTAGGTCATTCTTTTGTAGATGTGCATACACCCTTCTGTACATTGCTTTTTCAAAGATTTTTGAAAATGCTGGTAGAAGTGATATCGGTCTGTAATTTTCAATCTTTGAGGTTTCACCCTTTTTATAAAGCGGTTTGATTATTGACTTCTTGAGTGAGTCAGGAAAGATACCTTCTTCAAAAGAACTATTACATATATGACTAATAACTCTACTAATGCTGGTGTTACATTGTTTTACTACATGGGTTGAAACCTCATCATAACCAAATGACTTTTTATTTTTGAGGGATTTAATAATTTTTTCAATTTCATTTTGACTGGTGGGAAATATAGACATAGGTGCTGTCTTTGATGACAAGGATTTAAGTATTGCTATAGCATCCATATTCCCAATATATTTTCCTTTTATTTTTTCAGCAACTGTTAAGAAGTAGTTATTGAAAGCACTTACTACATAACAGGGGTCAGTTACAAGCTTATCATTAATGCTTATAGATATAGGTTTATGTTCAAGGGATGATACAGTTGTTTCTCTTTTAATAATGTTCCAGATACTTTTTATCTTATTATCTGAACTACTAATCTCATTGTTTATGGCCAAACGTTTAGCTTCTTTTATTACTTTGGTTAAAATTCTACAGTAAGTTTTGTAATGTTGTCTGAGAAGCATATTATCAGTATTCCTAACTTTTACATACAATTCCCTTTTATGTCTGCAAGATGTCTTAATACCAACTGTAACCCAATTTTTGTTTACTCGTTTTTGACCAGTTGAAGCTAGTTTTGTAGGGAGACACCTTTTGTAAATTTCTAAAAACCTTTGGTGAAAGTAATTGAATTTATTGTTTACCCCTTTTAATTTATAAACAGTGCTCCAGTCCTCATTGAGAAGTTCATCATTTAATGTTTTTATTGAATTGTTCTTTAATGGCCTAACTCTGACAAATCCTTTCTTTTTGTTATTTTCGTTTCCCACAACATCCAAAGTAATTATTTGAGCATTATGGTCTGACAAACCATTTTCCATTGGAATTGATCCATGTGTTTCTAATTTATTGTGCTCTACAAAAATGTTATCAATAATGGTAATTAAGTGTAAATTTCAAATAACTAATTAAATATGATTTTTTTGCGTTTATAGTGTTAAAAGAAAGACTACTTACGATGCCAGCTAATAGGTAGCGTCAGTTGTGGAAGTAAACTGCACAAAAATACGAAGAGCAGAGACAAACAAATGTTAATGTGAGGCAGAGGTTAAAAAAGATGTAAATGTACGCTAGTTTAAATTTCCATGTTGCTTTCTGTTTATTTACGAATAGTAGATGACGAAATTCATGTAAGGAGAGAAGCATTCGATGTTGACGCTAAATTTTCTGTAGCAGTTATAAGAACTAGGTTACAACATAACCTAAGAATCTTTTTGATTCAAGATAAGAAATAATGTAGTTTATTAAAAACCCAGAGAAAGTTTACACGAAACATACGTTATTGCGAAATCCATCAATCAAATAAACAACAGTTATTCGTGTTTGAAATTATAGTTTCCGTCATTTAAAGTGAAATGCGTTTATTTAAAAAAAAAATTTCTAGCAAATACTTCGAGAATCTACGAATATCACGAAAAATATTAGTTAAAATGATCGTTACTGGCTTTTCCCCATGAGCTTTTCCAGAATAAATTTCTACCACCACCAAAGGTGATATTCGTCGTTTTTGACGGGCGTTAAAACTAGTGTTTTTATATCTGGTAAAGTTATCAATTTTTAATACAAAATGTTGGCAGAATTTGTGACTACCAATAGTTTCTGAAAACAATTATAGAGTTAAAATTGTACTAGGAAAGTACATATCACTTAGCTAAATTTACCGTAAAACATAAATTTTTCTGAATAGAGCAGAGATATATTTTAACTGAATTGTTATTGTAAACGTGTGATGATAATTGTTTGTAATTCGAGTTGTAGCCAATCTTCAGTCTGTAATAACGAAAATACTTCAGCAATATCAAATTTTGCCATCTGAGCGAGTCTAGCGTCATCAGTGGCGTGAACCATTCTTACATATTTTTCTAGAGCTTTCTGTGGACGACATTGCTGCTCAGGCGTTCGTCTTCTTCCTTGCCGGCTTCGAAACGTCGTCGACCACCATGAGCTTCGCGCTGCACGAGTTGGCTCTCAACCAGGAGGTACAGCGACGGCTGCAGGAAGAGGTCGACTCCACACTGAAGGAAAACCATGGCGACTTCACGTACGAGTCAATCAGCGGCATGCAGTACCTCGACAAAGTCGTGCAAGGTTGGTATCAATGTAAATTGTCGATCATTCAGGGTTTCTCCTTACGCTAAGCCAACTATCACACGTTTCCTGTTTCTTTGAACAGAAACGCTGAGGAAGCACCCTCCAGTGCCTTTCTTGCCCCGCATAGCGACTAGATCAAACCAGTTGCCGGACAGTAACCTCGTGCTAGAAGAAAAGACTCGGGTGTTCATCTCAGTGTACGGACTGCACCACGACCCGAAGTACTACCCCGAGCCAGAGAGATTCGACCCAGAGAGGTTCTCAGAGGAGGCCAAGGCCAGCAGACACCCCTACGCCTACCTGCCCTTCGGGGAGGGCCCACGCATCTGCATCGGTGAGAAATGATCTTGCCTATATAATATCTCTACCGGTGTGAATTCAGCGATTATATGAAACATTTTGGGTATTTTAAAGCCATTGCTTTCATCAAATCTCAGTAACTGCCAATTTCGTCACAAGAATCTGAGAAATTAATCGTACATATTAGGTTAAGTTGCGTTTATTTTAAAGCATGACAAATCCACAGGAATAAATCCATAGGAACTTATTTTAAATTCGTATATATGATAGTGCGATGCCAAAGTCACACGGGTCTATTACGAGTTTCCTCAATCAAGAATTGTTAAACACGTACCTTTCAGTCGTCTTGCGCCTTTAACTCCCTTATATTAATGTATGGTCATCGACAAAATCCCTCGCTTTTACTATGCTTCGCAATCGAACAACGTAGTTGGTAGGTGATACAGTTAAATCAACATTTCATAAACCAGCAATCGCCAGTACATACACAAAAACTGTAAGCCAATAAGGGATAAAAAACTAAAGATTGATTATGGATATAAGATGTGGAAAGAATTGTCTGTTGAGATCTTGAAATGTAAGTACCTTGGTATAACATTTAATAACAAACTTAACTGGGCAGGACACATTGGTCAGGTAGTAGGGAAAGGTTTCAAAATTCTTCACTTGTTGAAAGAGTGGTGAAGGGATGTACGAGAGAAATAAGAGAATTTGAGTACGAAACGTTGAATATGGTAGTGTATTATGGAACCCACATTTTTGGTATCACATACAGGAGTTGAATGATGTACAAAGAAGGGCTGCTTGATTTGTCTTTGGAAATTACCAAAGATCACAATCAATAAGTGATATGATAAAGGAACTGCAATGGAATTCAATGGAAGACAGCAGGAGGGAGAATACTGGGAGTGTACACATAGGGTTGCAACGATATATCGGTCCAAAAATATCGTATTTATATCGATATTTTTAAATGGTCAATACTATGATATCGATATGATGCAGTGAAATATCAAAAACTACAAATTCGTTCGCGTAAAAAAAAAAAAAAAAAAAAAAAAAAAAAAAAAAAAAAAAAATCCTATGGGTGAGAGGGACCAAACTTGACTATGCTAAACTCTGATTTCGTTCGATAACATCCTTTGCTACTCTGTGCTTCCGCTTCGTTTCGTGCGCGTTACTTGTTCCCCATTCATTTACGTTCACCGTTTTGTTATTTAATATGTTGCTTTACCTTTGCATTCTTTAGTTCTTGTTTCTCAATAGGACGTATTACAATATTCTAAAGGGAATAAAAATATGACCGCCTGACCGATACAATTGCTTATTTTATCATTGTTGATAATGGACATTTTAATGCGGTTGAAGGCAAAGATTTTAATGAAGCACTTAGCACCATTATACAAAGTCCCTTTTCGTGGAACTACCAAAACAAAGATTGGTGAAAAGTATGAAAAATTTCGAAAGTTGTAAAGGAGGAGTTGAAAAGTGTGAAGCATTTTTTATTGTTACATATAGAATAACACCGACTATTTGGAGATTACGGTACTTTTTTTTATTTTTTTGATGGAAAATTAAATTGAAATCAATTATGATTTGCATACTAGTTGGATTAAGATGTTTTCAAAATTGTAATTAATCATTTATTGAAAGTAGCCTCGGCGGTACCTACTGAACGCCTTTTCTCACAGACAGGAACTACTGTCACTCAAACTAGGAATGGACTTCATGGGAAAAGGTAAAGCTAACTACGTTTTCAGGATCTGTTGACGCTTAATATTTGCAGACCTTTTTTCAGTAAACTACCTCAAATTTGTTACTTGATTTTGATTTACATACTTATTTATAATTTCTAAAATCATATATACAAATATCGGAAAATATCGATATTATCGATGTAATGTAGCCGATATTACCAATTATCGATATCTGCCTGGCATCGATATAAATATCGATATATTCATCGATATTGATATTATCTAGCATCCCTATGTACAAGGCGTTTATTGGCGATGAGGCGTGGAAAAATTAGGAGAGGTGCATTGAAGGGAAACGATTGGCTCTCGATTTCAGGCATAATGGTGAGGGAATATTTGATTTCGTAGGTAAGGGTGTTAGGGATTTGAATAAATTACCAAGAGACATGATAAATAATTTACCGAAACCGCTAGAAGAATTTGACGTTGAAATTAGTAGAGTGAAAAAGTAGGTGGGAAAAGGAAATGTGAAAAATGGTTGTATAGGAAAATTGCCACTGTAGCTCGCGGTCCATGGCCATTAAATTAAATTAAAAACAAAAGAAACCCTCCTTTGTGTAGTATTATTTAGACGGAAGCATAAGATGAAGAGAGAAGAATTTTTTACAAATTCTGACCCTCGCCATACCATTTCTAAGGGAAGGAGCAATTGTATGTTCACTTGATACCACACGACATTGGTATGTTGAGATATGCTGAGTAGTGAATTTCGGACAACTTTAACACGTATAAGGTATTGTTATTGCATTACCGATCATCAATTTAACTTTGTTTTCCCAATCAAGTAAGCTGTGAATATCTCTACGCATTGGATCAGGTGTTTCTTAATGGGACGTTGTAGTTAATCAAAATTGAACAGCTTGTATAAGCAGTTTAAATTGTGAAAAATTTCTCTATGAAAGATGTGAAACATGTTGGATGGCGACCAGTGGACGTACGACGGGGTCCAGTGTTCAAATCTCTGACAAAGGATCTCAGATTAATTTCCGATGTCACCCATGTGCATTCTGGAATGATCCTCAGCTTTGCTCTAGAAAACTATTGTTCTGCACTGTACAAACACATAAATACAAAAATATGCTCAAACTATATACTGTTTTCAGACACATATAAATATTCAGTTGGTTTTTTTATTTTCGTAATGACTTTGGCAGCAGAGACCGTGTATATTTACTACCCCCCTCGCTCCCCTCCCCCAAAAATGAGATTAAGCTGCTGTCATTTGAGTATCATCAGGTTTAATAATTTCCAGATATCCGGCAATCCCTAGATTTCGTCGCTATTGATTTCAATTTCATTCAGGTAGCTATTTAATTACCGCGTGTGACCCGTTAAGAATATCTCTGTTATGTAAAGACTAGACTGAAAAAATTGGTATTGTGTAGTGGTATTGTTGTTTGTGCAGGTATGCGCCTGGGCCTGTTGCAGACGAAGCTGGGATTAGCATACCTGCTGTCTCGCTTCGACGTCGTGCCCAGTGAACAGACCAAGTCGACGCTCGAGTTTGACAGCAGACATTGGCTACTGATGTCCAGGACTGGAATACGGCTGAGGTTAGCCCTCAGGAACAGCAAGTAGGGCGAACCTGCGGTCAAAACAGTTCTAGGAACTTAACGAAGAAACTTTTAAATATTATTTCTGGAGAATAGTTCTGTCGAATCTCAGCACTCAGTTTTAAACATGTGGTTGAATCAGTATTTCTTAAAAAAATAATGGTATTATTTAAGAATTGTTATATCTACTATTTATATGTTTTGTATAATAGTGAATTTTTGATATTCCTAATAAGGTATTATTAATATTTATGACAGCAATTTTGAAAAAAAATTGATTGTACGTGTGGTATGCGAGAATTTTGAAAGAGATACATTAGTTATTTATCTAAGTGCAATAAAATAGATAATATTTAATGTCTTCAGTATTCCAAGAGTACTAATATATATGACATTTTAACACCTCTGCGCCTTCCCAAAACATTGGAACTATATGACCTCTCCCCAGATTACTACCATACTCATCGCCGATGGTCATCCTTGGTAGCATATAATCGTCAAACATAATGAATGGCGTCACACAGTGTTCAGCTGATGATTAGTGGTTCTGCACTGGCTTGAATGACCATCATCAGCGAGTATGACGGAGACCTGGGGAGAAGTTAAATACTTCCAATGTTTTTGAGGGGCGCAGCGATGTTACCCTTGGTGTCATGGTGCGGGGTGTCATCGAATATGACTTCAGGTCATGAGTGGTAGTGATTGTGGTAACTCTGGCCGCACTACAGTACAGCACTGCCATCATGAGCCCTCATGTGTTAACTCTCATGCGACAATATCGTGATGATGTTTTTCAACAGGACAACACTGATATTAAATATTCTCGGGCTTCCATTTCGAAGGTGACACCTTTGAACGTCACTTCAAATAGATGCACTCCGGCCGAGAATATTTTATACAACTGATACACCGAGAAAGCCTCCATACATTCAGGACAATCTACGTTCACACATGTGTGGCTATGAACTGTCTGAGTGATGTTGAGGTACTGCCATAGCCAGCAATATCCCCGTATTTCTCCCCGATAGAACATGCATGGGACCATATCGGACGTTAACTCCTTCCCATTGCTAGTATCCAGGATATCAAGGACCAGTTACAACAGTTGTGGACCAGCCTGCCTGGGGAGAGGATACAAAAACTTTATGACCCTTCCCAAGCAAATGAGTGTGTACATGCAGGTCAGAAGGGGGCAACTTCGTACTAATAAGTGGGCTAGTGCTGTCAAGTTCTTAGTAAATTTAATTCGATTTTGTAATCACTGAAATAACATCACATACCCTCTCACTCTCTCATACCGTTATTTTTCATATTTTTTTAAGTCACGCAGCGTATTTACTGACGTCACAAAAAAACAGCAATAGCGGAAGTAAACTGATGTCGGAGAACTGTTTGGCAGCGTTAAATGTAAATCTTGAAGCCTTTCCTGTCCAAGGTGATTTCACAGTAGCTGAGAATGAGGTTTTTAATCAATATAAATTAAACTCTTGATTACTTAACGTGTTTTTCGTTTACTACGTAAAAACTTGTGTTCAAAACATCCTCGAAAATTTGCGAAGATACGACAAAAGCTCTAGAAGATTAACTAATTATGTTTGCTATGTTTTATTTTTTTATTATTTTTTTATTGCTGCTTTTACGCCTCGTCGACAACTAAGGTCATTAGAGGTGGGATGGGACTTGGGACAAGGAACGGGAAGGAATTCAGCCATGGCCTTTTTGAAGGAAGCATCGCGGCATTCGCCTGGAGTGATTTGGGGAAACCATACACACTCAAATCTGGATGCCCGCGTCCTCCAGAATGCGTGGTCAGAACGTTAACCGTTCACCCACCACGCTCGGTGTTTGCTATGCAATGGGTAGAACCAATCAAATTATATTCCTTTGCTAGATACGCGAGGAATCATTCTCTATCAAATTTTTTCCAAACAGTGTTTACGCCAGCAAGTCATATTGTAGTTTTTACAGAAATATCGTGAAAAATGGGAACCAACACAGCATTACAAATATAAACAATCGAATAAAAGATTATTTAAACAATGGCGTAAATTATTGAAATTCTGTGTTTATAATCTAAATTCTGAAGACTGTATTAAACTGAAGAAATTATCTAAATATGTATAGCTGCGTTGAGGACAAACATTGATACATAATTCATTTCAAGGAAAAAAATAGAAGAATTTGTAAAGAAATGTGGAAGGGATACTGCTCCAATACATTATAGTTTGAAGTAACGCATTAAAGCTAACATTAAATAACATCAAAAACTCGGGAAAATTGTAGGGTCATCTCGCTCATTAAAATGTTCATCCTACCCACACTATTCACTTGCTTGCTAGTTTTGATTTCTTTCCTTCCATATCTCTTTCAAGAGCAACTTTAGACTTGTTGACATTTCATCACAGAAATAATTTACCTTAGATGTAGCCATTGTATTGCAACAATTGAAGATTTGTCTTAAAATTTGTCACGAATTGTCTAGTGCGATAATTAACGAATAATTTAGTTAGTTAATTTGGTTGGAAGCGTGTATAAAAAGCCGTATCAACAGAGTCTCGTCTGTGCTAATAGGGTGCATCATACGAAGAAGAATTTTATATTTGGCTGCAATAGGCTAATGTAACATTCGCATCACAAACTTCGTAAGATCGGAATCTATGAAGGTTAAAAATCAAACAACGATCCATACCTCTCTCTGATAGTTACTTTTCTTATTCCGAACTTTTCCCATTTGCTTTCATTATTTGCAGAGACGGCTCCCCTGTAACATTTGCTACTACGAAGAAGATTCTGTGACTCTTGCATTAGTATATACATAATTGATTTCACATTGAGACCCACGGGGGAATCTGGTACTGGACAGGTAATTGAACATCGTCAGATATTCATTGAAATCCTCATGTACAATTGGCACCCTCTATCTTATTGATTATGTCCCGGTGAGTTCATTTAGAGGCTATTTGAATTAATAGGTCAGGTTGAATCAAACGGGCCTTGGTGAATCTACCATTCCTGTCTGTATTGCTTTCCGTTGTACTTGTCAGCCAATCTAGGTTTAATTACCGGTACCTAACCTGGTGGATGAACGACAAATGCTCGGGCTTAACATTCAGCGGTTCGCCCTGCTTTTCGGCTATAGTGATTTCTTCACCTTTGTAGCCTCATTCCCCTTCTGTCCCAACTATAATGACATCATCGTCGACGAGCCGGAGAGTCCTGATAAAAGAAAAAGGTTTTAATTTTTCTTAGACATTTTATTTATATTTTCACAACCAATAAAGCAGAGAGAGAGTTTCTGCGCATTATAGTACGAAGAATTATAAATTAAATGTTAAAAATGTTAAATGACCAAAAGTCATGATAACTGTGAAAATTGTAAATACGCCATCTTCAGAAGTTAACATTTTTACTTATCTGTCACTTGTTGCATCGATTTTTTTCTGAAGTTACTGATGATTAGACTATATGCAAGGTTTTCACATTCACACATATAGCATACGCGAGGAATTAATTTGATTCTTCTAAGGAAATAAGTTTTCTGTTATCATAGTCCACCTGTCCAAAATCATTATATCTGTTCTTTTTATTTGCTGTCGTTGAGATACAGAAATAGTGTGTGGAGGATTTTTATAACTTTCCCTTGAATATATCGTCAAATATGGAATAATAGGGAACAATTTAGACTTGTGATCCATCGGGAAGGCCTTCAATCAGACAAGAACTTCTCGTTTTCAAGACGATGCAGAAGTGCGATCGCGAGATATTTGAGTTGTTTGGCGGTTGTCTGTGGACGAGTTCCTGCACCAACATTATAGCTTCAGTCGGATTTAACACACGGTGTAACTGCAATTCTGTACCGCGACAACACATTCAGGTAGTGGAGCGCAAGGTGTTCACGCCATCGGTGAAGTACGACCTAGCAGCGAAATGCACATCTTCCCCAGTTTGGCCAGACTGTTCAGGTTCGTTGCCGTGTCAAGTCATTACAAGGGACAATGTTAGTGTAAAATTTCTGTCGAAGTAACTATAATGACATGGAAAGGTAAAGACTTGAGACGATTCTTTTTGCCCCTATTTTACCTAACAGTTCTCAAATACTAATAAGGAAGCTACAGTTCCTGAGTACGAAATACTTTTTCAGTTATCTGCATTTACGCCGCAAGTAGCGATCGTTGAGAGATGATTGCTCCAGTCTTACATAAACACCTGTGACTTATTACTTTTATTTTTATTCACTAATGTATAAAATTCGAGAAATAGAAAATTAGTGCTTACTTTCCATATTTGCACGGAATAATGGATACCATTTTACGCTAAAATAAACATTGTGCTTGAGGTTTGTTGGACCTATTAAGCAACTTTGCCCTAAAATAAGTTAGCAACAGAGGCGAATGCAGGATTTTGGTTTGGGAGGGGCTTGAGTGGTCTTTGGTTTGGGAGGGGCTTGAGTGGTCTTTGGTTTGGGGGGGGGGGCTTGGCTTCAGTGGATTTTGGTTGGGTTGGGTTTGCCTTTAGTGGATTTCGGTTTTGGGGGGGGGGGGGGGGCTTGAGTCAACCAAAAGTTGCTAGTCTCCTCCGGCCTCAAATCCGTAGAGCTAAAAAAAAAAAGGTACGTAGGTCTCCAAAATTACAATGTCGGAGACGGACCTAGATACTTTTGGGGGGGGGAGCGTGAGCCCCTTAGACCCCCCCCCCCTGGATCTACCCTGGTTAGCAAGTTACATTTTAAATGTTACTTGCAAGATTATTATGAACAATAAGATTACAGTAATTAACTACATGATTAAATTACGTGAATATTAACCAAATCATCCTGATTGTTTAGTCTTTCTATCCGAAAAAATACACATGAATCTCTTTCTTGAGTCCCAGCGAAACTTGTATGTGGCCAGTTTTTGCACTTGGGAATCAATCAGGACTACATTCATTATGGTTCTTCATTTTCACAACAAATTTCATCTACCTGCATGCATTTTAGAACAGTATATCATGCTAATAACATATTTAATATTAGCGCACCTTAACCTACTTTTTTCCTATTCAAATAAAATGACATAATGTTTTGGCACAAAAATCGTATGAGAACAATAGGTCGCAAAACTGCGATGGCTCTTATAAATGTATATAAATCAGTTTCTACTCAAAGATTGCACTTGTTTGTATTCTGAAATGAGTTGCTGACATGTGATGTTTGTATTTACCCTATTCTGACCTTAACCAATGCTTCATAGAGAAATAATAATTTTTCTAACCGTATTTTTTTCATTGATTCATTAAGCCATCACGGCAGCAAAAAGATTTCAAGGTGGTGATGAGGAAGAAGTTAGAAAGTTTATATAAAATGTTTTAGACATTGTTAGTATTTTTGTGATGAATAAACAGTCTGAAAATACTTCTAGTGATAATTTTAGTGAATCTAGCACATGTAGGCCCTACCAGTGAGGGAAGTGATGATAATGATGATGATGCAATTGTTCAATAAAAGTTTAATTTTATAAGACTTTTTTTTTTGGTATTACTCCATTCACGACCATGCCGGTAGGAGGTTCAAAACAATCTTACATTCAGCTTTCTAGGTATTTATATATGAAATCATTGCAACGAGCATGGTGAGTGAGCGCTAACATTCTGCCCTCTTATTTGGAAGGATGTGGGCTTGAAGTCCCATCTGGCCATCCAGATTTGGGTATTCCGTGGTTTCCCCAAATCACTCCAGATGCTTGGCAGTAGAGAATACTTGAAACAATTAAATAACGAAATAATAATAGCAAAGAAGGTGACTAAATATGGGTTTATGGAAATTATTATTGGTGCAGGGAGATCACTGAAGGATGCAGCTAAATTTTTTATGGCAATATTAGAAAACAGGGAGGAATGGAAGGTCTTGAGACATTTATAGGTAAGAATGGAGAACACATTAATGAGGATTTGAAAAAGTCAAAGATTTTAAGTAACTGGTTTAGACCATTAGGGACAATGATTCAATAATAGGAGCCTGTAATTTGAAGAGCAAGCTTATCAACACAATTAGAAATGAGCAGAGTGAGAAATTTGAAATTTATCCTAATAATATCATGAAGAAATTAAGAAAACTGAAGAAACACATAGGGGCTAGTGTAGATACTATTACTACAGATGCCTTAAAGATAGCAGGATGTGACATTATACCTGATACTGAAACATTATTTAAACTGAGTCTGCATACTTGCTACTTACCAGAGGACTCAAAAAATGTAATTTTAATACTGATACGAAAAGGAGGAATGAGGAATAGAGTCAAAAATTATAGACCAATCAGATTGACATTAGTAGTAGGTAAATTAATATGTGGGGTATATAAATGGTTTTCAAGTTGACTACATGGCTTTAGGCAAGGATATTCATGGGAATTTCAGTTAGTAGGGTTTTTTTTTTTTTTTTTTTTTTTTTTTTTTTTTTTTTTTTTTTTTGGTAACAGTTTAACATCCCTTTTTAACAACGTGGTCTTTAGAGACGGGAAAGGATGGGGGCAAGGAATGGGAAGGAATTCGGCCATGGCCTTTTTGAAGGAAGCATCCCGGCATTCACCTGGAGTGATTTGGGGAAACCATGGAAAACCCAAATCTGGATGCCCGGACGGGGATTCGAACCGCCGTCCTCCCGAATGCGAGGCCAGAACGCTATCAGTTACACCACCACGCTCGGTCAGTTAGTAGGACATATGGAAGATATTTCAGATGAAATGGACAAGGGAGACCATATTGATAGTGTAGCACTAGAGCTTTCAAAGGCTTTTGACAGAGTGAGCCATGAAATGGTGGTAAATATGGTAAACACTATTGGAGTGGATGAAAAAGTGATTTTCTGGTAATAAAAATTCTTAAAAGGTAGAAAGCAAAATGTCAGTGATTCAGACCAATCCTTCAAGGTGTTACGATTTTCACAAACAGATATATAATTCATAATCATTTTAAGTTGCTGAACATTGTAGACTATATGCCAGTTTTAGGTATAAAAATCTGATTGCAGATTTATTTATTTTTCAGTAGGCTATTACTGAAACTTAATAATAAAAATGTAAACGTGTAACATATATAATAAGTGTAATGCATGAGTGTACAAATACATTATTGAACTGTTATATTATAACCATTAACAATTTGTGCCATCTGCTGCAAAGTAAAGTTACTAAATCATAGTTCTTTCTATCAGTTAAAAATGATGCTACATAGTTAAAAGATAAATATCTAGTGTAGGTGCTTTTCCAACTACTATGTTCAAGGTATAATCTTCCAAATTTCAAGTGATATTTTCTTCGATGTGTATAACTGCTTCGAGATCACATGTATTATACAGATTCATTAATTTCCTAACAACAAAATATCTCACTTTATATATTCCAGGCAATAATTGTTTCACTCTGGAAAATGAATGAGTGTTTCCTTAGTTTTCAAAATCTCTGTGAGTTGATTGATCTTTTTTAATTTAATTTAATTTTAATTGCAATGGAGCACACGTTCCGATGGCAATTTCCATACACACACAAATTCCCCCTATCCTGCACCCACCTAAATTTGCCCTCTACAAATTTTAACTTTAAATTCTTTTAACGTTTTTGGTAAGTTATTCATCATTTTACTTGGTAACTCATTCCAATCCCTGACACCCTTACCTAACAAAGAAAATCTTCCCACACCCTTGGGCCTGAAATCGAGTGCCAGCTTGTGGTCATGGTCATCTTTTCCCTTCCATGCACTACTTTTCATACCTACTCCAATATCTTTCCATGCCTCTTCACCAGTACGCCCTGTACACTCCCATCACCCTCCTCATCCTCCTCCTGTCTTGCAATGAATCCCATTCCAGCACCTTTATCACATCTGTCACTGATTGCATTCTGCGATAATTTCCATAAACAAATCAAGCAGCCCTTTTTTGCACCCTCTCTAATTCCTGTATTTGATACGCAAAATGTGGGTCCCATACTACACTACCATATTTGAGCAATGGTCTGACCAAAGTTTTGTAACCCAATTCCTTTACTTCTCTTGTACATCCCCTCATCACTCTCTCCAACACGTGCAGAATTTTGAAACCTTTTCCTACCACCTGTCCAATGTGTCCTGCCCAGTTAAGCTTGTTATCAAAAGTAATGCCAAGATATTTACATTTCAAATCTTCAGCAAGCAATTCTTTCCCCACCTTATATTCATAATTAACCTTTTGTTTTTTATTTGTGTATCTAATAAGCTGATTATTCTTTGCATTTTTCTTCATCCCATGTTTACCAACCCAACTAGATATCGTGTCCAGATCACCCTGCAACTGTTTACAGTCCACTATCATTTTGATGCTTTTATGCAGCATTATGTCATCTGCAAACAATCTAATTTCAGATAGTAAACAATCAACACAATTATTCATTAGAATAATGAATAGCAATGGTCCCAATACTCTACCCTGTGGCACACCCAGTTTTACTTGCACCTCTGTGATACCGCATTTCCTACACTAACTTTCTGTTTTCTACCTTTTAAAAATTCTTTTACTCACTCCAATTGTTTTTACCTTATTTACTACCATTTTATGACTCACTCTGTCAAACGACTTTGAAAGATCTAGTGCTTTGAAAGATTTAGATCTTGGCCTCCCTTGTCCATTTCATCTGAAATATCTTGCATATATCCCACCAAATGATATTTGCATGAATATCCTTGCCTGAACCCAAGTTGCCTACTTTAAAACCACTTACGTTCCTCACATACATTTCTGATGTGGTTGCATATCAATCTTCCCATTAAATTACCTACCACTGAAGTCAAACTGATTGGCCTGTAATTTTTGACTCTATTTCTCACCCCTCCTTTATGTACCGGTACTACTATCACACTTTTCCAGTACTGTGGTAAGCAGCAAATCCAGACTGAATTTAAATAATATTTCAATATAAGGTACAATGTCACATCTGGCTATCTTTAAGATATCTGTAGTAATATTATCTACACCAGCCCCTTTATGGTTTTTCAGCTTGCTTATTTCCTTCATGATTTCTTCAGGATGAATTTCAAATTTTTTAGTATCTTCATTTCTAATCGTATTGTTAAACTCGTTCTCCGAATTAGACCTTCCCGTTTCTGATTCATTATCCCTAATGCTCTCACTAAACCAGTTACTTAAAATCTCTGCCTTTTTCAAATCCTCAGTAACTACTTCTCCATTCTTATCTATAAGTGTCTCAACACCCTTCCTTCCCCTCAGTATCCTGATATAGCCATAGAAATTTCTAGATGCATCAGTCAGTGGTCCTCCTGCACTGACAATACTCTTCATAAACCCATCTTTAGTCACTTTCTTTGCTGTTATTAAGTCCTTGTTTAGTTGTTTTAAATATTCCCTACTGCCCTGCTGTCTCTTAACTCTGTGATGCTCTCTTCGTACCAACCTCTTTAAACTACTCACTCCCCTATTATACTACACAGGTTCTCTACTTCTCTTTATTATCTGCTTTGGAATGAATTTTTCTTCCCTCTGTCTTATTACCTCTTTGAACTCTTCCCACCTAAACTCTACTGTACTTGTGCCTCCCTTCCATTTGCTGAATCGTTCTCTGAAATATCTCTTCAAATTTGAAATCTGTGCCTTTTTATAATTATAACTATTTCCCCCTTCAATTTTGGCTACTGGTTCACTGAATCCTCTAATATCCATCAGATCTGCTTCATGATCACTTATTCCTTCCGTTACTTGACACCCCGCAAGGTTATCATCGGGCTTTATTAGGAATATTTCCAAAATATTTTGTCTCCTAGTGTTTTGCGCTACCACTGATCTTTTTTTTATCAATTGTAGTGTAATGCTGTCGTTAAGTTAGTTCCTTACTTTTCAATGCTTACAACAGTTTTCATTGAATCTAAATCCTATGAGAATCATGTCTGAAAACATATAGTGACATCTGAAAATAATTATACTTAGCTACAAACAAATGAGTTAGCATAAAAAAGTATCAAACCTAGTTGTCTTCCTGCTATTAATTTTAATTTTTTTTATTTAGCTCTATTGTTATGCATGTAATATTTTTTATTGCATTCATTTAGAAAACTTGCCCATATACTTTAGTAAGTTTACTTAACTTCTCTGTAGAATTCCTTAAAATTTAATTAATTAAACAACATTTTTTTATGAGTCCTTAAATGCATTAACTGTATCTGAGAAGTTCCTTCTTTTCCTATTTTTGAGTTCATGGTTAGTCATGTGGTTGATAATCTTATCATATTTTGCTGGAACTGCTCATGAGCAATATACCTCATCACCTACAGACAAGAAAGTTTTATCCACATTTTTATAATCTAATGTATTCACCTTCCTGTGACTTTTTGCACATAGTATTTGTTAATTTACCTCTACTAATATAAGAACAGTTACAATGAAATTGTTGTTGGACCTTGGGAATAGAAAGGACAGAGAAAGTAAACAGATGACTCACACAGATGAAGACAGGAGGATTGCAATGAACAAAAAAACATGGCTACACCTCAGAATAGCTTGATGTAAAGATTAATTAAGTCTGGAGTTGGAGCCTTACCATATATCTCACCTCTAAACATAACTGAGATCTTTACTGAATACTATAAAGTGTGTTCTTGTTTATTTGTTCATTGCAGACCTTCTCTTCCCTTTATGTGTGGTCAACGATTGATTTACTTTCCCTTCTCTCCCATATTATCTACTGATATAATTTCATTAGTATCTCAGAAAAAAATTGTGAATTACTAATTGACTGAAAATTATGCATGTTTGTAGGGATGCTTGAATGCTCTGAAAGAAGATGTATCAAGTGTTTGTTAGCTACAGTTTTCTTAGAATGTGAGTGCTATTTCACTCGCTAGTGATAATCTTCTCAAAACATACATCATTTAATAGATTTTGTATTATATGCAAAAGGACAAGCATAAAAATCATCAAAAATAAAAAGATGGAATTTATAAGAAATATTAAAAATTCACTTACACAGGGAAAAGAAAAAATCAAACTCTCACACATTAATAATTAAAAATTTTGGGCAAAATCCTTCTTCACCAAGAAAGATGGTTTCAGACCTGCAACAATGTACACCACTGAAGTGATGTAGATCTATAACCACCCTCTTCTGAATATGAACACCATAAAAAAGTTGATGTGATTATGCGTGTGTTTTGTCTCTGTGTCTTTGATAAATGTTGACCTTCCTCTCTATCCTTAACTTTGTACATAATATATGGCAACACAATTTAAAAAAAAAGGAAAACAAATAGGATGTTAGAATACAAAGAGTCTTGAATTATATTTGATAATACATTTCTAATGCAAGCTGACAGTAATTATATGCCAAAAAAATCAGCTTCAATAGACTTTCATATAATCACTAACATAAGTCAGTGATCATTTCCTTCATCATAGTTCTAGAATAGTACCTGCTTTTAGGGTCAAAGGGTATGACAGGTTGACTTGCTGGAATTTGTAATAACCAATATTAAAAATATTCTTACACAGGAAGGTCAGGTTTGAACGAGCAAGTGAAATCTCTTCAGCTTGAAGAAATTAGAAGTGTCATTGGAAGATGATTGTTCTGATGTATTATCGTTTCAAAGGTTATAGTTGCTTGACTCCAACTGGCTGAAATACGAACATGTATTTGACTGTAAAGGTTACATACTGAAAAATTTGAAGTATTTCTGTTTAGTTTGAAGGGAATGAGATCATCCATCACAGCAACAATTGCTTCAAAATCATCTCATTTTACTTGAGTGAGGGTGGCACATTCATAATCGTAATCTTTAGTCATTGTGTCCCTAGTGGCCAGATATGTTACAACAGCTTCCTTATTACAGACATTATTTAATACTTAAACAATTCCAAAGAAATGAATTGTTCTAATAGTTGTTTAGTTGAAATGTTCCTCTATTCAAAATGCTTAATATTTGCAATGATTCGGAGAGAAACCATATAGTGATAGTGCAGGTGAAAAGGTGTTCAAAGAATGTTTATGAAGTGTGCTGCTGCAAGTTCTAATAAACGGACACCAGGGCTAATGAAGCAGTGCTCTGTGCAGGATGCTTCATATTCACTAATAAAATATAACTGAGAGAGCAACATGAATAATTTATTTCACTAAGTATGTTGAATGCTATCTCAGGTATGCGATCCCTGGTGGAGGGCCCAAGGCTGTGCAACCTTTCTGGCTGAGGGATGCAGGTGTTCATTGGACAAAGGAATTATGGTCCATGATTGATAGTCATAGGGATGGACAGCACATGGTAAACAAGCAGTGGTGCAGACACTCCGAGAGAGGAGAGGGTGATACATTGTGTGTGTGGGTGTATGGAAGAGCAAATGATAAGGGACATTACTTATTTGTTATAAACTGAGGCACGTTTTTTGTTTATATTTTTAATGTGGAAACGTACGCTTGGAAGAGACAGTTGGTGCTAGACCAAGAATTGGTCTCTCGGAAAAGATGACCATGTGCCAAATTGAGTGTGTATGTGCATATCGAGAGTTACTTTAGTTTGTTAATACAGTGTAATGAATGCCACATTTGTGAGTGTGAGGTGCAGAAAACTTTAGAAGGAGATAGGACGATGATACACTTCACATCAAAGATTGCTATCATGCGGTAACTACAGGGAATGTTTATCCACAAGTCAGAAGATGGTGCATTCGTTAACCTGTAAGTGAAAACCCATCATTCACATCAAAGAGAAAGAACTCATACTCTCTGACTGTTATTTGAGCTATTCACAATTTTGTATATGATATACAACATCATTGTTCATTTAATCAATGTTTTCTATGTATTATGTAAATGTTGATTTCCCTTTTATTTGTTTTGAATAATCCATATCACCTTTTCTTATGTTCTAATGTTAATAAATGTATGAGAGGGTACACAAAAATTATCGGAATAGTATTGCCTAGGCGTTTATAGCGCAACTCATTGCTAGTTCAGTGGTACCTGTGTTGTAGACCTGGCTTGTTCTCTTAATCTGCAGTGAGTGTTTTTTCTATTGTTGTTTTGTAATTATTTCATTTTTATGAGGCAAGTTTAAGTGAACAACATGCAGCTGTGAAATTTTGTGCTCAGTAAAAATGCTGCTGAAACTGTTTTAATGTTGAAAACAGCTTACGAAGATCACGCTATGGGAAAACTCAAGTGTACAAGTGGTTCAATCAGTTTAAAAATGGTGAAATATCAATTGATAACAAATCTCGTTCTGGACATCCATCAACTGCCTGAATCGATGAAAATGTTGAAAAACTTTGAGGGCTTGTGCTCTCAGACCAGTGACAGACAATTTGTCAACTATCAGGGAGCTCAGATCAGTGAATATTAAACAAAGATTTTGGAATGAAAAGGAAAAAAAAAAGTTGTCAAGTCAAATCAAACATTAAAACAATGCTCATTTGCTTTTTTTATGCCAAGGGCGTAGTCCATTCAGAGTTTATTCCCCCACATCAGACTGTCAATCAAAGCTTTTATTGTGAAGTTTTAAGAAGATTGCGCAACAGTGTTCATCAAAAAAAGACCCGATTTGTGGCAGACAGGAGACTGGTTCTTCCACTATTACAGTGCACCTGCACACACACAGCTGTTTCTGTTTGGAACTTTGTGGCTAAAAATGGCATGGTTCCATTACCCCATGTACCTTACATGCCTGACCTGGCTCCGTGTGACTTTTTCTTATTTCCACATATGGAAAGGGGCATGAAAGGACACCAATTTGACAACACTGAAGAGGTTAAGAAAAATAACAAGGGAGGAGCTGTCAGCAATTTCTAAAGATGACTACAGAAAATGTTTCAAAGAGTGGAAGCACCCGTTGAACAAATGTGTTATTTGTAATGGAGAGTATTTTGAAGGGAATAAGGTAGTTTAGTAAAAAAAATTGGAAATACATAGCTTTTACTTTTTTTTATACCATCTTGTATGTGTCATTGCCTCAAAAAGAAATTTTTCATTTTCATTTGATGATTATCATCAAATGAAAATAATTATATCACTAAATGTGGATTGCTTAAGTAAATTCATAAATTCTGGAAGTAGCGAGTGATAATAAAACAGGTGGCATCAGTCCCTACTTATGGGTACACCACAAGGGGGCATATCTAAAATCTTACTTAAAATGTACAAAATTGAAATGTAGCCTAGGCCAGAATAAGAATTGGCATTCATCATTACAGCAGAGGTCATAAGTAATTAAGTTGTTTTTTTTATGTTGCTCCCTTAGAGATGTGTTGCAGAAGAAGCTCCATGTTTTTCAGCCATTAGGTTTTCCATGTTTGCTTTAACTATGATATGCTACAAAAAACAAATTTAATTAGTGTATTCTGGCAGTTAATTGCAGAAAGATTTGAAGAGGATAGAGAAAGTAAACTATGTTTAAAAAAATATAATACTAAAAATTTAGAAATGTGAGGAAATAAAAAATAATACATGGTACTAAATGAGAACAAGGAAAATAATCCTATTGAATAACAAAATGGGAGATAGTACTGCTGTAATGTAAAAAAATACGAACATTTTTACATAATTTTTCTAGTGGATTCTTTTGCCATGTGAGAGAGAAATGAAAAACATAGCACAATATCAGATGACTAAAAGTTTACCCAAAGTGGTGTGTAATTGTGTTATTCATTTCTTGATGTCATATTACTCCTGTATAAAAGTTCAGTAAATACTCACCTTAGCTGCTTTGACTTCTTTCTTTATTGGCTTAAACTGTTTTAATTTTCATTATTGGAAACTGTGGTTATGTAGACTGCCAATTAGGCAGTAAATTCTATGCCTCAATCTTATCTTTACCACAGGTGAATCAGTCTACATAACTATGTATTTCCAAGAAAGGATAGGGAAATAAGATCCAACACTTACCATAGATGTCTGCACCTGGGAATGACAAACACAAGTAACACAATACTTTGGTGGTTAAATTTGCAAGTAGGTGAGACACAAGGCAATTTAGATGTACACATACCAGTGTCTACCTGGTGAGACTGTTTTGTGCACATCTAAATTGCCTAGTGTCTCATCTACTTACAAGAAGAAATTTAACCACCAAAATATTATGTTTCTTGTGTTTGTCACTCCCAGATGCAGGCATTGGAGGCAAGTTTTAAATCTTATTTCCCTATCCCTCCATAGTTTCTTTGCCTTAAAGCATTTTCCTGGTATTTTTTTATTATTATTAACTACATATTTCATTTTGTTTATTGTATTGATAAGTGCCACCCAAAATGTTGTGTTGCTTTCAGTTTTTTTTTATGTCTGATTAGGCCAACCAGTTTTCATTATTTTATAAGTTTATTATTATGTGAGATAACTTTTATCTTTCAAAGAAAACAGATACTTTTATATCAACATCAGTCAAGAAAACTTCGTTTTAGATTTCACACATTTTTCTGAGATTGCAGCTGCAAAGTTTCAAGGATAAAAATACTCAGTCTTGCTTTACTTATATTATTATTATTAATTTTTATTGTTACTCCTATTCAATAAACCATGGATATGGGGGACATGTCATAGTTAGTAAATTCATAGACATGATGAATAATATTTATAGTGAGCCTATTAAATGTTACAAAGTTTGAGCATTAAAATTTACACTCCTAGATGGAATAGAAGCAAATACAATTGGAATAGTCTTTCAGTTTTTTTTTTTTTTTTAAATACTTGTTTATTACCTACAAAGTGATTACTATTTTTAGTAAGTTTATTAAAATGTGTGTCCCGAATTGTCAAAACTACTTTGTAATAATGAAAATGATTTTGAATTTTCTGCATATTATTTTTGTTTTGATATTTTTAAACACCCCATAAATTATTTTCCTATTTCCTCTGTGACTCCTCTTTAGTTTCTCTTTCATATACGTCTGAACATTTTTCTTTTGGTATTTTTAATATTTTTATACGAGACTTTCACTATTAATTTCCATTTAACTCTTTTCTTGTCTGTTCTAGCTAGAAACCACTATCTCCATGCTGTGTTTTTTGATGATTTTGCTATTCACTCATTTCACACAGGTGTTTCTTTCTTGTGCCTCATGTTTGTTGCTCTCACATGTCCTTTCTACTACCTCTACTATTGTAATTCTAAATCTTCACCCATTAATCTTCTAATGTTCTTAGTTCTTTCTTGTGCAAATTGGTCTTTACTTGTTCTTGAAATGCTTCCTACATACCCTCTCTGTCAGATTCCAACATTTGATCCTTTCAATCCTTTTGTTTGTTGTTTTCTCCAGGCTATAGACACAGAGATGAAGAGGGTTGTTTTGAAAATGTCCAGCTTGTACCCCTTGTGCTAAATCTTGCATTGTCAAGTGGCCTGAGTGGATGAGGGGTGAATTTTGTGGGCTTTTAGTGGAAGTAGACTTTAGGGTGGTTGGCAACTATTACCTTAGAGTTCCTTTTATTGACCACTGAAGACTGTATAGATACAGTTGAGAGCACGTTCTGCAAGGATAACTCTTAATAGCCTCTGCAAATATTAATCATTGGCTAAGGATGTTTTCTCCAATAGCTTACTACAATATCAATAACTTTGTGTACAGCAAGGACCCATGTTGGTTGCTTGGGAATCCAACAACATCTAACACGTCCTACAAGTAATCCGATAAGGCAAAAAATAAATCAATATGACAGTATTGTCACAGACTTTACTTATCAAAAAGATAAAATTTCGCATTAAATACCTACTTATTTTGATTTTAAATTTATTTTCAGTAAAAATTAAAATCTAAATAATTACAAATTTATAGTTCCACCTCCACATCAGCTTACATCTGCCTTTGCAAATGTCAAAGGTATGGGTCTCCATATTCCTCAACCTGCCACCCTATTGTCAGGATAGGCTGAAGGAATTTCGGGGCCCCCTGTGAAGTTTGATTATGGGGCCCCCTACTTCTTTCCTAAATGTACTTTTGCCTACACTTTTGATAATTTTTGTGACTTTACACACACACACACACACACACACACACACACACACACACACACACACACACACACACACATACATATATATATATATATATACTGTCACTTTCATTTCTGCCTAAGCCCAGGGGCGGCCCTAGGGCGGTGCGAGCGGTGCGACCGCACCGGGCGCCGTCGTATGGGGGGGCGCCGAAACTGCAGTGACAGATCGTCTACTCAAAAAATAAATTCTATAATAACCCAATTTGCATATTATTTTAATGCACTAATCATCCAGAAGAGTTTATAAACGCAAGAGCTTCAGCTTAGTGCTCAGTCGTGTGTCATCATAGAATATAGTTAACTGGAGTTGCGACTCGAGTAAGCTCGACTTGTTCAAATCAAGAAAATCACAACTCGTCCCATAATTGGCACTCCCCGGGTCCGCGGCTCCCGCACCTGTTTCCTGTCTTTTGGGCTGTAGTCTTGAGTTCATGGAGCGAGATTCCATCTAGTTATCTATTTGTACCACTTCTAGACTTTAGGTGATTCCAATTAACGTTGGTATCGTAAATATTTATAAAGCATAATGCTTCTACAGGCAAAACATGTGCTACATACAAAAACAAACAAAATAAAACTATCTGGCGCACAAAACCAAGGCTAAACTAAGATGGTTTAAAAATTGCTTGTAAAATTTTTTGCATTTGAGAAGTCACCTAATCGTCGTTACCAGAACTAGTTCAAAACGCGGCGGAAGAAAACTTGTTTAATAGTTCTGCCCTGGAAGAAGAACCCAGAATGAGGGTCGAAACGCCGACTACAAGGAACAAGACGCGGCACCACGCGGACAGCCAAGAATCAACTGACTCTGGCCGCGGAAGCCTACGATTATATTCGTTTAATAGAAGTTCTTCAGACGAGGCTTACGATGATAAAAAGCAGCATGTACGAGAAGATTTAGCTATGGCTGGAATGTTGTCTGCAGTTCAAAATATTACAGAATGAGGTATACCAGACATACCATCACCGTCGCATTTTCAAAGTATAAATTATGATAATATTTTAAAATGGTCGCTCATTGACTCTGCAGCCAGAGATGAAATAATTATTCTAGAAGCAAAAAAATATTATGTATATCATTTTTCAAATATGCGTTTTCAAAGAGTAATGCCAAATGGAGAAAAATAAAGATAGCCTGCTTACTCTCAATATGTAGATAAAGTATATTGTTTTTACTGAAGTTTATTCAACAGAAGGTCTCATTCTTATTAGGGAAAAGAAGGATTTGATGACTGGAGCTACTTATCAGAGAATCTCAAAACTCACGAAACTTCCTCAAATCACCAACACACCATAATCAATTGGATAGAAGTGTTGATTAAATTAAACAATTTCAGTATCATAGACAAGCATTTGTAAATACAGATTGAAGACGAAACATCAAGGAAAGGATGATGTCCAAAGTATTCTTTTTAACTTTCAGTAAATTCTTGTTAAGAGGAAGCTTTGGATCTAAAACACTAAATACTTCTAATAATGGTAACTTCCTGGGAATATTGTAACTAATAGGAAAATATGACCCTGTAATGACGGAGCATCTCCGGCGTGTTGCTAATAGGGAGACAAATGTCGGATATGTATTTAAAACGAATGAAATGTGTAATAAAATACTTTTCCATCACAATGAATTGAACTCCTGATGTCATTGCTTTCGTTGACACTAATGAAGACAAAGTCCAAGTGCGTGGATGTTTCGTTGCTAACAAGCCGGCAGTGACTCTTAGGGACCTGGAAACCGGACTGTTTATCGATGATACTTTTCACAAGTTCTATTTGGATATCAACGATTGTAAGGCCAAAGATATGACAATGGATCGAAAATAATAGGAAGAAACAAAGGTGACCAAAGCAGAATTCTGAACCTGTATCTTCGAACATTTTTTAATCCCTGTAACTGTCATTACATTTGGTAATAGCAAGTTCTAACATCAGTTAAATCAGTCCGGATTTCTTTAAAAAATTATTTTGTTCTATTTTTCCGATCAACAAAGCTATGGGAAGTGGTATTCAAGCACTTAGACGGACTATCACCAAAAAAATTGCGAAACTATTTTGGACAATAGAGTTTTAACCTCGCCGCAGTTCGTTATCACCAGCGGCGACGTTAGCCATTACTAGGTTCGGGGCGGCAGATCTTTGCGAGGCCCTTGTCCTTTGTGCAAAGTATGAGAATCAAAAGAACGTATTTCTGATGATCGACGAGAAATGCAAAAGTCAAAAATAAATACATTTTGTGTTTTAAAATATTGTATTAGAAGAGTTATTAAAAGTTATCAAACATAAAGACGACAAATTATTGATGATAAACTAAGGTACATTAAAAGATATACACAAGGATTTAAAAATGATGTTTGCGGTTTTTTCTAAGACTAAAAAATTTAACTAAAGCACAAAAATCTAATGAATGAACTAGTTCATTTTCAATTCAAAGAATAGAAAGGGCTGAAAGTCGAACTTGACACATCGAATAATTTTTAACCACGAAAAACTTGTTTCTGCGTACGCAACTGTCTCAGGTATGGTGGCAAAAATTCTCAGGACTAATTACTTCGATAGTGGGGTACACTTCAATTAATGTTTTTTTTTCTTTTTCTTTTAGTTATCTCATCAGCGAGATAACGCCGTGGATCACTTCTTATACACGGATAAACGTATTGAGTTGTTCATACAATTCTTGTTCATCTACGTATATCAGATGTTTCTCCTATTATTAGAGATATTTGCAAGTCATTGCATTGCTTCAGAAGTTTTACAATCACTAGTTTCCTTTAATCTTTTTATGTTGTGCATGAAACCAAATGTGTTTTCATCATGTTTAAGTTCCTCAAATCTATGTTGGCAACTTGTGCGCACTTTGTCAACAATAACATACTAATACGTAGTTTATTTTGAAAATCTCCTCCGCATGCAATTCAAGAGCTTCATTTTTTCTCCTACATAATGAAAGTTCGTTCTCTTACGTTTCCTTCTCACGATAATGAACTTTATCAATATCGTTTTAGCCAGCTGTTTCTCTCGCCGTTACCAAGGATAATGACTCGAAACCATATCCAGATAATTTTTAAGACAATGTGTAAATGCATCATGTGTTGTTTAGCCGCATGTAGTTGCATTTTTCGTTTTGAAACATTTTTCTTATTACATTTATCTTTGTAAGAATGTCATACCATACGACGAGAGCAACAACAAATTCGTAAGTAGTTATTTCCTTTTTTATAGACTGGCGTTCACTAACCCAATGACAATCTGTTGTATTTTCTGCTAAATCTCTTAAAGCATCACATATATCTCTTGGCTGTAATCCAGTCAAATGAGGTGAAGAAAGGGGCAAACCTCGGAATGAAAGATAACAAGCTGAAAATTTGCTCTTGCTCAAACCTTTGTTTTGATATTTTATAAGTTGGCTCAAAAGTCTCATAGAATCTCGTGTACGCCAGTCAAGATAATCAAGATCAAATGTCACAAAAAAAACGGTTTTTATAAATATCTCGCTTCATTTACGCTAAATGTTATTTTGAGTTATGGTATAAGTTGTAGAGCATAAAATTCTCTACAAATTTCGTCACAGACAATATTTCATAGCTTTAACCTTTTTGAGATAGAGCGTGATGAGTGGGGAGTGCTTAGCCGTATGGACGACAGCGCTACTTACGGTACGTTAAGTGTAGAATCAAATTATTAAAAACTAAGTGAATTTGACCTTTACGTGATGTGAGCATTTAGTTCGCCAAAGTGGCTTAAATAAACCTTTTCAGACATATAGCATTCCTTGTTACTTCTCTTGTTTCTTATTCATACCGCTGCTGTCCTATACAATTTTTCTGAGGTTTGAGTTATTATTAATAAATAAAGACTATCTTCTGCCCACGGCTTTGCTCGAGTGGAATTCATAACGCATTCGTACACGTATTCGTATCTGAATCCCACAGGAACTACTTTTTCGATCGGGATAAAAGTAGATAACCAATACATTATTCCAAATTTTATTTTAAGCCGTTCAGCCGTTTAGACGCGAAACAGTAAAAACTTTCAAGCAAACAAACTTTTGCATTTATAATGTGAGTAAAATGTAAAAAAAAATGCTATCTTCAATCAGTCTATAGGGACAGCCTAATCACGAATAAGCGATTGCACATTTGGGGCGCCACAATGAGATCTCGCACCACCTAAAAAAATTGCTAGGGCCGCCTCTGCCTAAGCCCTGCTGCCCATTGTGTCAAATGGAATTGTTTTTGTATTCAATTTTATAGCTATTATATTTATAACACACTTTTTGTAAACAACATTTCTTTTCTTGCCTTTCTTTGCTATTATGTATGGGGTGGGAGACACGTGAGCAGGCATACACATTTTAATTCAATAACTTTTTATATGAAACGTCAAAAGATAAATGTGTTTATTCGAACAAAATTACATAAATTGCTGAATCAGGTTCAGAGCAACACACGACTTTAAATATATAGGCCTATAGTAATTACATCATATACGACTTTCTCAAAACTGAATCTGATGAAGGACTTCTTGTGGAACTCCACGCCTCGTAAACGTCTGTTGTGAATGCATCTTATTAACATTCTAAATTTGTAGATTATTTATTTTAGCAGGAAAAGTGTTCATTAAGTAAGGACAAATTTTGAAGGGGATCATGGTGTGGCCCCCTCAAGCTTGGGGCCCCCCGTGACTTCGGGTCTTGCGGTAGCCTTAAACCGGCCCTGCCTATTGTTAAACCATATTGTTTCTGAAGAGTTAGTTAGTCTTGCAGCATGTTGTTCAGTGCTCTGGAGACATTTTGTGAATTGGTCATTTCTTTGAATAATTGTTGTTACTTTTTAATATATTTACTGAGTACTGCTTTATTGTCATTGAAGCTAAGGTGATACATTGCTGGAAATATACAACAATCGCATAGGCATCCAGGTTCTAGTCAGTATGTTCATTGGCTATATAAATGAAGTTAAAGGCACTGCTTCAACATCGTCAACAGTTTCCAGCTACAATCCTCTCCATGTTTTATCTCATCCTCCCCAGATCTTCACCACCATCTTGGATCAGTTCTCTCATCTTTTTATCATACCTTCCTCCATTCTTCTCAGCAATTAATTCCTTGATCTTCCCGTGAGCTTTTTACTTAATGAATTTCAAAATATATTAAATCTGCACTTTAAATTAGTGCGACCTATCCTGGTGAAATATGATTTTTGTTTTCAGTGTTCATCTTTTGGGCTTCAATATCGATTTATAAATTCTATGCGCATATAGGATAAATTGTTAAAAACAAGATAGAAATGATACTGTGAAAAGTTACAAATATTACTCTTTTTCATCAAGTTGTAGATATATTATTCATTACAAGCAAAACAAAATTCCCTGATCATGGTCTGTTGTTACAGAATGAGTCTGAATTAGTCTGTAGTGATTTCCAGAAACCGTGGAAAACTGAAATCATTTTATCTTTTCAGGAATCATACAAGGTTCTTTTGGAACATTAACAATCAGTGATTATACTTCTATACATTATACTCATTTATTAGGCACATGTACCAGTCCAAAAAGTACAGACTGATTTACTGAAAAATAAGCAAAGAAACTTCAAATCACAAAAATTTCAAACCTGTTATATTTAATTCTGTTTTCAGTTTATAGCTATGAGAAATTAAAAAGTACAGTTAAAGGAACCATATCATTTGTTTTAGCACAGTTATTGCTGAATTTTTATTTTTAGAGCTTATTATATGGAAACTTTGTTTTAAATTTTATCTTTCTATACTGTTACATGACAGGTCTTTAATGAAAATTACTGAAACCTGCACAAAAATTCAAACTTAATGAATTTCCTTTTATCTGCTTAGTGTAATTTATTTCAGTGATGGAATACTTCAACTAGTATACACCTTTTTTATTTCTGTGGAGACGTTTTGATCATTGGTTTGATGGCTATGCATCTCTTAATCGCCATCCTGTCCATTACTGATGTTGGTAAGTGTTGTCTGTCAGAATTACACAAACTTCTTTCAAATAATCTATAACAAATTCCCAACATGCGAACATTTAAATATTTACAATTGTGTTTTAAGGAATTTTATGATCTCTTGTTCTATATAATTTTTGCACTGACTTGTTGAAATATAACTAATTTGCTACAAATGAATGATGAGTGTGAGTTCCAATCCTGCTATTGCCTTACTGATTGGCAGCAGTTTTTATGTGCTAAACTTGTCTATTCTAAATCTAATACGGTGTTTTCAAAAAAATTAATGTGTTATGTGTTGAAGCTGCGAACTGTACTGTTCGACTAGTTTTAGTAATGGTGTGTTAAATTTATCAGCAACAAATATGATTACAGTAACAAGGCAGAGTTGGTTTTACTGAAGCTAAATTTCTCTCTTAATGTATGTGAAGCCATTTACAAGGAAAAAAATACTTATTGCAAGTTTTGTAACTGTGAGACATTGCAGTTGCTAGAGTAAGGAATTTGGGGTATCCTAGTCCCACTGGTACTGTATTAGTACAGTCTATTATTTGTACCCTATCTCTGCTTAGAATGATGCAATAGGTGGTTGTAAACAATTTGCTGTACCTTCATAAATACTTACAGGAATTACTTAAAAAATAATTCGTTCTTTGAATTGTGTTTTTACTTCGAAACCACTAAATCTTTCGGTGCAAACTTTTTCTTTTATAACATATCTTAAATATCATGTTCATATGAAATTTACTAATTATGTAAGCACACAGGCTCCAAATAACAGTAGTAAATTTCACAAAAATTATCCTCCAAAGTGCATAATGACAGTTCCTTCAGATTGCAATAATTTGTTAGAAAATGGTCCTGAAATTCTTGAAACATTATATTTACATGTGAAATCAAAAGTGTACTAGCGAAAAAACTGACAGTAGTGTCTACTATAGTTTTAAATTGAAATATAGTTGTGCTAGTGATGTGAATAGTTTTTTAAGACAAATTTGGGATATTACAGTGAGAGCAGCAACTACAGTTTTTGGGTTCATAATTAAAAGGTGTCTACAGAACTTTTGTAATTACAGAAGAGTAAACAAAATTATTAGTGATGAATCTATTGTGTTTTGTAATACTTCTCATTCTGCAATGTTGAATGTTTTAATAGGCTATTATATAGTTTGACCCTTACTCTCCCAATTGAAAAATAAAGTCAGTAAAGCTTAACATAGTGAGTGTATAGTTCTCTGCCAATTAGAACACTATTTATTTCAACATTCATATTCACACTACTGCAGACTTCTGTAATTTGTCTTCAACACTTATTGTCATTTGATATTGCATGGGATACTTTTAAAAAAATAAAAAAATAATATTTCATTGTCATCTCAATTAAATTTTACTGGTGTCACAGTACGGATACTTCAAAATGGGTTTGTTATTCAAATATATCCTATCTCTGCCAAATAGATGAACGAAAATTCTTTGAAATTCGTAACGGATTTTTTTTCTCTAAACGACTCCCTATCACAGTCGTTAGTACGCATCCCCTCGAAGTACGAGAGCGTATGCCACCCGCGGAACGCTGTCCGGATAGCTAGGGGATGTGAAAGGCAGAGTGTTCTACAGACGTGGAGTTAAGCCGCTTACGGACGGTGGAGGACAGAAAGTCTCTCTGTCGCTCGGCAACCGCCTACCTTGACAGAGTGCTCCCAGCAGAGATGTCGCGCATAAGAAACGAGAGAAAGAGTGCCTAGCCCCTGCTGCTCGAAAGAAGTCACAAATACCAATTCGTAAACGAAATTGCGAGAGCTTGAAATACGACCTTCGTGTAATTTAATTTTTCGGTACTACCAAAAGAAATTGTGTAAGTAGTAACTAAAGTTGTATCATAAAAATTTCAAACACCTGGCATGGTGTGTAAATACCAGTTATAAAGAAATTTAATTAAATTCCTGGCGACATTTCCGGGATGTACGATCGCAAAACGTGAAGAGGTCATCTTGACGAAGTGACTGATGTAAATTTCAACAGGTTAGTAGCAGTTTTTCGCAGGTACCGAAAGTGGTGCAGTTCCCATAATTTTCTTACAGAACCTTTAATAAGTTTTCTTCAGCTTATAAATCCTTTCATTTCATCAACAACTCTATACAAACGCTTCTTCTCTGAACCGTTGGATGTCAGAGATAACTTATGACACATCCGAGTACTAAATTTAGTGCATGACTGTTGACAAAAGTCTGCTGAAAAACTATTCAAAACTGTTTATCAAAGCACTTGTTCAAAATTATTCCAAAACTGACCTGCCACTCTCTACGCGGTGACTCATTAAAAACTATTTACCCTCTCCAAACTTCAGCCCTGTACATACCTACTGAGAGAACTTCGTAAAAAATGACACATGTGCTGCAATGTTTTTCAAATGGTGCATTTTCAACTCCTCTAAGCAATGAGATCAATATACACTTCGTCACTCTTGCGCTTTTATTGTCCCGCTGATTTAAACGCCCGTCAAAAATGGCGGGTATCACCTATGATGGAAGCAGGAATTTGTTCTGGAAACGTTTCTAAAAAAAAAAAAAAAAACAATAACGATCAATCATTATATTTTTTTTAATAATGACGGAATGTTATGAAAAAGTTTCCAAGTAAAGTATAACTACAAAAATGAATAACTTCCTGATTGTTAATAAACTTCACTGTTTGTTATCTTCTGAAAAAAATTCTTAGGTTATGTTGTCACATAGTTCCAGACACTTCTTCAGAGAAAACAGCGTAAACATCAAATGCTTTTCCTTACACATGAATTTCTGCATCTAGTCGTCATATATACTCAAAAACATATATAATTTGTATCTGTGCTACAAATCACACACAACTGCATTTTAGGAGGCATCGCAGTTGCATTTTTTTTAACAGTGTAAGAGCAAATAAAATCAAATTCGATTATTTCCGTGTCCGGTTCACTTCAAGCGACCGGACGCAAAATGTCCGGTTATTAAGAAATTTAAAAAAATTATGGAAATAAAAAAATCCAGCACATTACGTATACATAATGAGTGATTAGCCGTAGAAAAGTACGGAAACTTTATTGTTGTTTCAGAGAGGAGTGGCTCCCAAATGACGAATTTAAAACGTGTTTACGTAAAGAAAACGATTCCGCCGCATATTTTAAAGTGTGTAAACTGAACTTTACTGTAAAATTTGACGGTATACAAGCAATGAAACATCTTGCGAGTACAGGACATATGAGGAAAACAAAATCCACATCTAAAACTGCAGTTTTAAAGTTTTTTTTTAAAAAAAAAAAAAAAAAAGGTTGTTGTACTGAAGAAGAGACTTTTTACTGCAGAGGTTTTCTTGACATAATTTTATTGCATTATTAATTTTATTAAAGTTTTTTGGTTGTTATTCCAAACAATAATTGTTTCTTATTTTTTAGTTCGCAGTTATTATAACAACAATTAATTTTAAAAATAAAAAACAAATTACTCTGTAAATTTTACTTTGTCTTACAATACATACTCCCTCGATCCCCTCCTATTCCCCCCCCCTTATCCCCTCTCCCCACCCCCGTGTGGGCTTTTGTCCGGTCGTGGAGATCTGAAATATTGGTATTTGACCAGCCGTGGAAATCTGAAAAGTTGCCAACCCTACTTCCAACCTCAGTAACAGAAGTTTCAGTTTCCTAGCAAAGGCAACTACAGCCAAATACACGTTGACACTCATTATCGGTATCTGTTGATTCAGAAAACACCTTTTAAAACTGGTTTTCACTGAAAATTTTTGCCTTTATTTAAATGTTACTTTTTTGTCTATATTTAAATTAATGCATTCCTCTTATGTGTCATCCAGTTCTATGTACGGTGTCCTTAAGTTGTAAAAACAATTTTCTTCGTTTGTAGGAAACTTATTATTGCCAATATTTTCTCGAAATACGTCGAATCAACATTCTTTGAGTTCAATATCTCCCTACCAATTAACTTGGGAATTATAAACACCTTGCGACGTTTTAGTATGATATTTGAGATAGGTACTACCTCTAATTTAATTTGAAATCTTTGATAAGAGTTTCCACCCATAATCCAGGAGACATGTGCAATAATGAGTCATAAGAGATGACACAACAAATATTTTACAAGTTTGTGCATTACTACATTTCAATTAGACCTTCCAACATATTTTATGTTGATCTTAGGTAAACAATGTTGAAACTGCTCAGGAACAGAAACGCATTTTAAAGTAAAGAAAATGTTATCTATAATTTCTGGCATTAGATCTTTAAATTTGAGGTCTCTTCTCTCGTCATAAATCTCAGGTTTTTCTTTCTGAAAATCTTGGATATTCGACGGTTACATCATTTATATTATTTTATAAGGTATTTTTTTGTCACTAGCCTGTATCTTCCTTCATACTTAACCGAAATCAATGAATGAGGTTTCATTTTAAAGCTTATAGTCTCCACTTTGGTCATCATATTTTAAAAAAGGAAGTTTTCGGAATTCGACCCTAAAAAGGGCAAAAATATCAATATGTCTAAAATGCTGTTTTCTGTGTTACGAGTCAATTATCTCCCTGGATAGCTATCTGAAATCGTTTAATGAAGTATCATTTTAAATATTAGGATCTCCGCTTTAGTGACGTCATATACTAAGACAGAAATTTTTCGGAATTCGACCCTTAAAGGGCAAACGTATCAATATTTTTGCAATGTGTTTTTTGTGTCACGAGCCACTTATCTCACTTCATATCTAACCGATACAGATAAATAAGGTGTCATATTAAAGACTAAGGTCACCGCCGTTTTAACTTATATTTTAAGAAAAGAATTTTTCGTTATTCGACCCTTAAAGGACAAAAATGTAAAATTTTATAAAATGCGTTTTTTGTGTCTCGAGCCATTTATCTCAATGGATATCTACCCAAAATCGATAAATGAAGTAGGATTATGAAGAGTAATGTCTCAGCTTTGTGACATCATATTTTAAGAAAGAATGTTTTTGGAATTCAACCCATAAAGGGAAATATCTATAAATTTTCGATAACGCACTTTTGTGTCACGAGCCATTTATATTTCTTGATATCCAACCGATATAGATAAATAAGGTATCGTATTAAAGATTAAGGTCTCCGCCGTGGTAAAATTATATTTAAGAAAGGAATTTTTCGTAATTTGACCCTTAAAGGGCAAAATGTCAATTTTTATAAAATGCTTTTTTGTGTCTTGAGCCATTTATTTCCCTGGATATCTAACCAAATCAATAAATCAAGTAAGATTATGAGGAGTAATGTCTCAGCTTTAGTAACATCATATTTTAAGAAAGATTTTTTTTCGGAATTCAACCCTTAAAAGGAAAAAGTATAAATGGTTCTACAACGCTTTTTTGTGTCACGAGCTATTTATATCCCTTAATATCTAACCGATATAGATAAATGGAATATCATATTAAAGAATAAGGTCTCCGCCGTGGTAACATTATATTTTAAGAAAGGAATTTTTCGTAAATCGACCCTTAAAGGGAGAAAAGTTTAATATTTCTAAAATTCGTTTTTTTTGTGTTTCCAGTCATTTATCTCCTTGGATCTCTAACCAAAATCGATAAATGAAGTAGGGATATGAAGAGTAATGACTCAGCTTTGGTGACATCATATTAAGAAAGATTTTTTTTTTTGAATTTAACCCCTAATGGGAAAAAGTATAAATGGTTCTACAACGCATTTTTGTGTCACGAGCCATTTATCTCCATTAATATCTAACCGAAATAGATAAATGTGGTATCATTCTAAAAATTAAGGTTTCCGCTGTGGTGACATCACATTTTAAGAAATGATTTTTTTCTGAATTGAGCTCTTAAAGGGCATAAATATCAGTATTTCTAAAATGCGTTTTTTGTGTCTCGAGTCCTTTTTCTCCCTTGATAATTAAAAAATACATGGATAAACGAGGTGTCATTTTAAAGATGAGTTCTTCGTAAGGTCTTAGGTTCCGTTACACCAACTTTTAAGAAAGAAATTTTTCAAAATTCTTGCTTTAGAGGGAAAAAGTATTAATATTTCTTCAACGCATTTTTCTGTCACGAGCTATTTGTTTCCCTCGATATCAAACCGAAATTAATAAAGGATCATTTTAAATATTAAATTATCCACTTTGGTCACATCATATTTTAAGAAAAAACTTTCTCCAAGTTCAACACTTAAGGGGAAAAAATAATCATTTCTAAAAGTTTTTTTTTTTTTACCTCGCTTGATAACTAACCGAAATTGATAAATGAAGTATCATTTTAAAGACCAAGGTGGCTGCTTTGATCACACCTTATTTTATAGCAGGATTTTTTGGGAATTCGACCCTTAAAGGGCAAAAGTATCAATATTATTTCTACAACGTGTATTTTTTTTTTTTTTTTTTTTTTATCACAAGCCATTTATCTTCTTCGATACATAGCCAACTTCGATAAATATCATATCGTTTCAAAGATTAAGGTCTCCAGTTAGATAAAATCATAAATTAATAAAGAATTTTTCAGGATTTGATGCTTTAAGTGGTAGCGCGTATGAGAAAGCTCAGAGCCAAGTCCCTAGATTGTAGCAGCAGATATCACAGAGATGTTAATAAATTTTTTTATTCAATAAGTAGCTTTTCGGATATTTTTTTCTGTTACAGAAACACTATCGTTTTGCTATACAATTCCAATGTAAACATTTTATACGCACAGCAACAAATATACAGAGATGTTGATATGTTATGTCCATTTTGTTCAGGTTGGTTGTATTCTGTTAAGGTCAGTGACAGTTTGTCGTAAATACGGAGTATTTTAAATTTTCCTGTTTCGTAATATATTCTAAGTATTTTGATGCGTGCCTATTAAACTAAAAAAATAAATATTTGCTACAAAAGTACGGTTCTACTTTTCATTATATTACAAGCATTCAACCTCACTATTTATGGCATTTATTCGAGAAATTTTCGCACGGGTCGTCTAGTTTGGTTATATTATTCTTCTGTTTTCCGTATTATGTAGGTGAAGAGTGGATATGCTTTTCTCGTTCCTGTTATTTTTCTTAAGCTGTCCTCGCCATCATTTAACATTAAAGGAAGAAAACGGTAAGCATGCAGCCAAGAACATTTATTACAGACTGTTCCCTCTTTGGTTTAATATTCTTCTTGATTGATTACGATTTGCCAAACAGAGATACTAAACAAGCCGATTTGGCACATGCAATACATTTAATCTCAAAGTGGAAGTAAATACAGTTTTTCTATATCTTATTTATGAATAATTGGTTTTGACAATAACCAGACAAAAACTCTTCCATCAGCAGTTTAAAGTATGAGATTAAACAAAAAAACTTCTTTCTGCATGTACTGTGCGATGTTCAATAGTTTACTTTGTCGACGTTTTAATTTACATTCAGAAATCCGAAGTGAACTTTTGTGACTTCAATGTCTAACACGTTTACTGGAAATTCACAATAATGCACCGAGCCTGTAAAAGATTCAGTTCTTGGAATTCCATTCGCCTAACATGTTCTACGATTTCATCTAATATTCTTCGACTCGATATCTGGAACTAGCGGCTCACGATTTCTCCTTTTCCTTTCGCTTTCTGTTCGGCTTATTTCTATTCCCGGAACTCAACGGACATGATACCCAGTAGGCCGAAACATTTTTGATGTCCACTTCCCAGAAGCGAATTGGCTTACCAGTAAATTTATGCTTCGAGTTCCGTTACCGATCTGAAAACAGCACAACTTCCCAGTAAAGTAAACATATAATGCTTTTTATCTGAACATAAACTCAGCGCAGAAAATCACTTACTTAGGTAAAAAAAATATTTCCTCTTCTGTGGTAAAACCCAAGCAACTTATTCTGATACATATCTTCGTTTAACATAGCTGCTTGCGACATTCACGCTCGAAAACACAACTGTGATTTATACCAAAAAGATAGTAACAAAAATAATTACGCAATTGTAACGCTCAAGTAATTCAGTGTTGTTCTCAAATTTATAGCGGTTTCAGAGAAAAACGATCTCCAAACCTACAAATGAAACTACAAAAATGTCAGAGTTTTCTACGCGATTATTATTAAAATTCATGGAAATTTGTTTACTTAGCGTATTGAACGTATAAAATTATTTAGAATGCATAGGAATTAATAGGTCAAATGTATAAAGGACGTTATTACGTGAATAACTCACAAAATTACATACAACAGATTAGAAATAAATGGAAACACACATTAAATTACTAATAGAAGTTGTATTTTAGAGCTTAAAGTCAAACCACAGCTCTCGATACAGGGGAAAAAAAATCGTTAGTGTCACTGGGTTTTGAATTACCGCTACTGTTCTGCGAGCTTAGTCAAGTTTGTATGATATCGGAAGTCTTCTGTGTTTAAGTTAGGTTTCCGCAGGAATACCGTTGAGTTATTTCCAGACTTCGCGACTAACTCCGAATACTTGTGTTAGTGAATAATACAACCATTTTGCAAATTACATTTTTGAGGGAAATGAATGGCCGTTATTTAATGTTAGTTAATAGCATGGTCTTATTAGCAATGACTGTTTTGAAATGTATCATTACTTTGCAAGTATGTTATAAACTGTTTTTTTTTTTCTGAGTAGTAGCAGATTAACGAAGTCGTCAGCAACCTACTCTCACGTTTCGATGGTCACCAGTTCGAGTCGGGAGAGGGGCAGTAGTGGTTTAAATTCTTACTGCTTCTGTCGCGTAAACACTGTAACAACTTTAAAGCTGTTACTAGAGTGGGTTTTCAAACTGTAAACACTGAAACTATGTTGAACAGTCCTAAAGGCCAAATAGCATTAAAAAGAGGAAGAAAACATGTAAGTAACGTATTCGAAAAGCGGTCAAGGGAAATTGTAAGGGTACTGGTTTCTGGAATTTGTCACCCACATTTGGAAAGAGTCTAACAATATTAAGCGCGAATGCGGTGAAGAACAAACTATGGAACAGATGATCCACTTTTCTATGTGCACATCTGTACTTTGAAAGGAAACAATTTCACATATATATCGATAATTTTCTTCGTGATGTATCTGCAATTTGTATGTGATTCTTCTATAGTGTATCTCTATGGCTTAACGTATGCGACTTATAAGACGAACTCTCAGTCTTGAATAGCTCTTGGTAGATAAGTAATATTCAGATTCATTAATAGCGATTGTGTGTAACGATTAAGAATGAGGCCCATACTATAGTGAATGGAAATGAATAGAGTACAAACTATGACTTATAGAGATTATGTTCATAAATTGTCACGGGACACACTCGATAGCTGGTGTGGTGAAGGAACTAAGCTGGATGTCGTTGGAAGCCAGCATGCAGGTGAAGAGAGTGGTAGTTGAGCATAATGCATACATCCTGGATAGACATTGTATGAACAATGAGTAAGAGATAACTGCAAATTAGCGATTGATTTCAGCCATAACAGGAAATTTTTATTTGTAAGAAAGGGAAAAATTATCAACGGATGAGCTTGATAAGCAGTTTAATTGAAACAGGGAATTTTTTTTTATAAAGAAAAACATTTAAACGAAAGTAAGTAACAATAGTACGTTCGGATACGGTACAAGAAGAAAAATAATTCTGCTACTTGGAAAGCAAAATAGCAACTGATCGCCGAAGCAGAAACGATGTTAAAAGCAGTATGACGCTATCAAAAAGAGCCTTCATGAAAAAGAGAAATCTTTTAGTTTCAAATATTTATTTTGCGTATGATGTTATATGACATTGTTTCAAATATTGCTCATGGCTTTAGAAAGAACTTCATAAAACTCTATGTGTATAGCACAGCACTTTATGGCACTTCAGGAATAGAGTACCGGAAAGATGAAAAATTAAAGCATTTGAATATGGTGTTATAGAAGATTGGTAAAAATTAAGTGGTCAGGTGAAGTACGTGTTTTGGAAATGATGGGTGAGGAAAGAAGAGCCACAATGGTGGGTCATGTCATATTTTGAGACATGTGGATTTGGTTAATTTGTCAGTGGTGGGAACATTCGAAAATATGAATTGTAGAGGACGACAGAGATTATAATTTATGAAGCAGATAACTGAGGATGTGAGTTGTAAGGGGTATGTATAGATGAAGAGGTTGGTACAGGAGAGATGGATTATTGCATCAAAGCAGTCAAAATAACGTTAAGAGCAAATAATAATAATTAAAAAAAAAAAAAAAAACAGAGAGAGAAAGAAAGGCAAACAGCCACAGGTACATGAGCTCCGTAGGAATTAATGATAATAATTTCAGTTAAACTTTGAATAAAGGGACTGTTGTTTATTCATTACCTTCTCCATAGTAGATTTTACACTTTATTGATGCTTTTTTTGGTTTTGTTCTGCCAACTTTAATTAGGACTGCCGGTAGCGTTTGGATAGCTCTGAAACAACGATCCTATCTCCTATTGCATCTGGTACTGCAGGCTCTTTCTATTACCTTTTGTAGGACAATTCTTGGGATTTTAGAAAACTCCTGCAACTTTTATATCCTTCGCTGTTTGTATAAAGTTTTTTTTTTTTTTTTTTTTTTTTTTTTTTTTTTTTTTTTTTTTTTTTTTTACTGCATAACGTCTGTTAACAGCGTGGTCTTTAGAGACGGGAAAGGATGGGGGGCAAGGAATGGGAAGGAAATCGGCCATGGCCTTTTAAAAGGAAGCATCCCGGAATTTGCCTGGAGTGATTTGGGGAAACCATGGAAAACCCAAATCTGGATGCCCGTACGAGGATTCGATCCGCCATCCTCCCATTGTATAAAGTCGAAGCTTATTACGAGATAATCGTAAGTAAAGTTTAGTGGAAAGTTCTATTTTATAGACGTAAGCTGTTCTAATAGCACCCCACCACGGTAATTTTGAGTATGGTATTTTACTTTTTTTTTTTTTTTTTTTTGCTCATGGAAGATGTTGGCAAATTAAGGAACGTTTGTTCTGGGTAAGCGGTATCACTCGAGCCTGGCATTCGGGAGACGCGAGTTCATATCCCCGTCCGGTCATCCAGATTTCTACTTTTCGTGGATTCCCGAAATCACTCCAGGCGAATGTGGGAATGGTTCCTGCAAAATAATATGGCCGAAATCATTCCCATTCCTTGTCCCCATCCCCTTTTCACCTTTAAGACGAAAAGCCAAAAACAATTAAAATCTGAAGGATGGCGACATGACTTCCAATTTAACATACCCTTCAATCATATATATTGCAATCTACAGTGTCGCATGCCCTCACTCTATTCGCACTGTGGAGAGGTCGGTATTTAATCAAAGACTGTGGTATGTACATCATCTCGTAATTAGAAATCGTGCAATCTCTCGCTTAACTGCTTCACCAACAACCGGTTAAGAAAAACTTCTTTGGTAACAGCGGCTCGACCCAAAGACACCGTGTAGTCTATAATACAAGGATACCGATCGCAGTTAAGGAGGGGTCCTGGGCTCAGACATCCTTCGCTGTACTGATTCAATCACTGGGATTTAACAAAGGTGTTTTCTAGCTATGCAGTATGGTCTTGCTTATAAACAGACTAGTATTATGTCCCACATGATTTTGTACATTATGCTTTCGTTAAAACAGAATCTAATAAAATTTGTTTTCTGTGACTTCATATCTCATAGAGGACAAAGTATCGCTCAATCCGTGAGGAAATTATGTTATTTTTCTCTAAAAAAATTAAAAGTCATTATTATGTATTTGATTCTTTATGATATTAGTTTCAAATAGCCGTCAAATCTGGTAACGACGGCATATTAATGAAATCGCGATATCCCTTAAAAACGTTACTGCAGCCTGTTTTAGCCGTGGGGTATCAATTTCATGCTGAACTACGTATTTCCTATTGGCTGGTCTGCTAGAATGGTTGCCATACCCTACAATGCTTTAGCTAATTAAAGAATGTAGTCCACATATACATCTGATGTACTTAGGTGTTTCTTAGAATTCTTTGTTATTGTTCCATGTAAAACATCGACAGCTTTCGCTACGTTTGTCTTCAACAATTTTTCAGTTTCATTTGATATGTTGTATTATTTTCAAATTAACTCAAGATCTAATTGTTCAAGCGATCTGATGGGTCAGTGGTTAAGGCGTCGGCCGGGGATCTGAAGGTCGACGGTTCGAATCCCTGTCACACCAGATAATTTTTATAGACGCATCTCTAACTTAACATCTAGCACATCCTGGAGTGTAATGTGAAATACGCCAGCGGATTCCACGTTAAACTGTATGGCCCCGTTACATGTAGGATTGCCTGGTTAGGTTAGGTGTGATTGAAAGGAATCGGTGACCTAACCTCTAATACCCGGATGAGTATACCTCCTTCAGGAGGATTCAACCAACTTTCGGTTTGAATACCAAGCTTAGCTATCTTTGGCTAATTCTTTATTTCTTAGACAACCACGAATCGCTGTTATTTTGATTTATACCTTCTTTTCAACCTCTGTTATGTTGAATTTGCAAGTCAGACTGAAATCTGATGTTCTATAGTACTTTAACGCTGTCGTATCCACAACTTTTTCAAGTTAGTGTCAACTTCCCGTAACTGTTATCACTATTTTGTCGTGGTGTTCATATTCGAAAGTCGATCAATTGTATTGTTAAAATTCAATTGTTTCTCTTATTGATTACCGGCTGTTGTCGAAGACCTCCAATTAAGTTTCGTGCCATTCTATGACATTGGTCTGCAGTGCTGCCAACAACGCGATGCTGAAGTCCCCTCTCGGCCCCATTCCTCGCTGTTCTGGAGATTGGCGCGTGTTACGCTCAGCCAATGCCAGATGGGGCGGCAGCTCCCCACACAGCGAAACATATGTTGCGGCTCCCAAGGGAGCTTCAGAAAGGCGGGCGACATTTCCAGGGAGCTGGAAGACCAAGTAGTTCACCATAAAGTACTGAACTGATACTGCCCTCGCAAACAGTATTATATACATGCACATAAGAGGCCACCCACAAATTAAGTCACAGGAATTTCATGACTTTTGATACCCCCCTCCCCATCCTTGTCACAGGTGGTCACATTTTTGTGACCCCCAATAATTTAGAAATTATTAAATTAAAACAACACTTCCAAAATTATTTATATGTTTCCGTGTAAAATATTTTTTTCAAATATTTTAGAAAATTGACAAAACATAATAAATCAAATGGATGTTATAAAATTTAATCATCTTGTGTCCATGGACTTTGATCCTATTCTTTTATATTATTTATGACTGGTATAGCACTCACTTTGTTCACGATTTGGATAATGTTAGGAACATTCGACGTGTCAACATCTTATTCATAGAACCATACAGCATCATCAGCGTTTATCAAAACAAAGAACTTCCCTGTCACTTCTAGCTGCAACTCTTCGAGGACGAATCTTCGTGGTGGATAAAACCTATCGCTGCCTCTTATGTGATTGTTTGCATTAGTTATTGACTTTGTGTGATGAAAGATATAGACCACATTTGCCACACGACCGCTAAATAAGAATGCGGAAGTCATATTTTGTCAAAGCTTCAAAGGTGGTTATGGGGACTACGTCACAGGCGGCCGAGTGCGACACCAGCTAGCTTGAACTAGCGCGGCCGCCAAGTAGTGACACAAATTATACATGTGACGTCACGAATCTTATGACTCGCCCCCTCCCCTCCCCTAGTCACACGATGTCACACTTTGTTGAAACCCTCCCTCCCCCTTAAAGTGTGACGTAATTTATGTGTGCCCCTAATGACTCACATCAAAAATGATCAATCAGAACTTCAAACTAAAGGTGGAGAGGTAAATCGAGTCTAAAAATTTAAATATCTAGGTGAAATCACCATGAAAATTAATATGGAAAAAGATACACAAACTCGAATTAGCCTTCCAAATATCACAAGAGATATAAAACAAGAAATGTCTTTAACAAAATACTAAGATACGTCATTATGAAACATTGCTGAAACCAGTAGTTTTGTATGCAGCCGAAACCTTATTTCTGACTATTGATGAAGGAGTGAAAGATTTGGAGAAAAAAAGAGCAAAAAAATTATTAGAGGAATTCTAGGTTCCAGCTTCAAGAATGGCGTCTATTAAAACAGAGGAAATCATTGAACAATCCGCAGAAGACGGGCGCCACTCTATAGTCACCTCAAACGAACAGAGGAAAACAAAGACCAATCAAATCTTTAATTTCTTTGATGAAAAATCCAAAACCGTAATCCCCTGGTTTGTAACTGTAAAAAAATACCATCGTTTGTTAGGATTAGAACCTAAAGATGTTTTGATAGAGATCTCTTTCGGAAGAAGTTAGTGAGGCAGGGGATAAACCGAGACGAAAAATCAATAAGTAGACGCGATTCCCCTTAGACAAAAGAGTGCAAGTAGGCCCACTCAAAACAAAAAAAAGGACTTCCCAGCCCAAAAGAAACTGAAATCAGCCACCGAATGGCAGAAGGTTTAACGTGGTCCTAGTTGGTCCCAATGAATATACATACATACATAAATAATGTACGTTGAGTTCCTTCCAACTAAATTCTCTATGGTGTTTATAAAAGTAATGTTTTTTCCGTGCAGAACAATAAGAATCATCATGGCAATTTTAATGTGAGGAAAACACGACTGGTTAAAATTCTATTATCCTTTTAAACAGTGATATAGTGATTTTGTATAACATAATATCAGTCTGAAGCATTTAATTCAATCGCAATGGAGTATATGTGACGGTAGCAATTTCCCTACACATTTACTTTGGCATTTTTTTAAATATCAAATTCCTAAGGTTCAATTTCAGACACCCCTACTACTTTTACCCTTAACGATTTTTTAGTTTGAATTCTTTCAGTGTTCCCTGTAAATTTTTCAGTAGATTCGTTGGTAATTTATTCCAGTTCTTGACTCCATTGGCTATGAATGAAAATTTTCACACTACTACTACTGATTTAAGGTCAAAACGAACTAAATCCGATATATAGACACTAAAAGACACCAACTTTGCTGAAGAATCAATAAAATTACTTCTAAACGCTAGGAACACAAAACTATCCATACTGTCAAAAGTGAAATAATGTTCTAAATACAAAAAGTTAATATCTGCATTTTTGTATTTACTCCAGTTGAACGTCGGGATGTTTCATTCAAAAGCCATCACCTAATGACTTCAATGTTAAAAGTTGTAACGCCATAATTAAAAAAAAAAAAAATACGTGTTACTGGCATATACAAGAGATGCAATTTCAATGAAAAATGAAACCAGGCAAAAAGTATTGTCAGCAGAGCAAGCTCATCAACAAGTAGGAACTGATCATTGGTGTATATGTTAAACAGAACTAGGGCTAGGGCACTTCCTTGGGGTAGATAAGTCTTTTGTAATCTTCAACGGCAGTGTTGTCCTTGGAAGTCAACAAAGAATCTATCTGATAAAAACATTACAAGACGTACCCTTTAATACCTGAAGGAACAGAAAGAGAGGTACTTGATACACTTATCATTTTTATATCGTTCTGAAATGGAAATATTAACCCACAAATAGAGTTCATCTCTTGGAAATTTTCTTTACTTTCTTCAGCCTACAACTCAGGTTTCACTCTTGTATGGGAGTTGCACAGGCGAGCCAAAAGTACGAATGTAAATAAGAGATAAGTTTGAAGTTTAATTTATTTTTACACACTGCCGGAGGTTGATGACTAGCTTCAAAAAACTACGTAAATAAACGAAGTAAATTCTGTATGGAATAACCACTGGCCCCGGCTTCATACTTCATACGGCGGAGTTAAATAACAAGTATTTAAGTCGACTGAAGTGAGAGAGTGGATCGAGAGAGCTCCGGTACGAAATTAGCAGGCGACCAGCACCGGTAAACACACTCCAAACTCAGTGTAATTAGAGAGGCAGCTTCATAAAGAACGACGCGGGATTCTCCAGTTACACGAAATTAAAAAGGAAAACGACAGTCTGGGGTGCGGGGCGTCGTTACGTTTGAAATTAGGGGGGGATATTTATGAGTCTGCCTGGCGCCGCAGGTAGCGGGATATACGGGGGTAATATCGCCACGGGATGAAGTCCGGGAGTGCGAACCCTGCTTGCTCACGGGAATGTGGGCCTATATTATGGCGGCGCATAGTGTTCTCTGTGACTTCATTCTCAATGCCAGAAATCCGTCGCTCCTTAATATTGTTTTGGGTTACATTCTACCGTTTAAATTTTTAACAAACTCATCAAAGTTCCTAATATTTTTGTAGAAACAAAACATTCCGTTTTGACTCGAATCGACGAATTGTAGATTTTATCTGTTTCACCGACTCTGATGGGTGAATGGTAAAATGCTTGGGCATTGCATTCGGCAGGGTGTGGGTTTGAGCCTGGTTCGGGTATACTGATTACGTGGTTTCCTGAATTTACTCCAGGTGAACGTCGGGATGTTTCATTCAAAAAGTCTTCACCTAATTACCTCAACGTTGGCAAGTTGTAACGCCCTAAATATTATTATTATTATTATTATTTTTAATACGTGTTACTGGCATATACAAGACATGCAATTTCTATGAAAAATGAAACCAGAAAGAAAGTAGTTTGTATCAATAGACACCACAAAAATAAAGATTATTTTGCTGCTAACTACTTACTAGACAGATTTTTAAACCAAGAAAATAATTAATTGATACGCTTCTTAAATATTAAAGTAAGTATATCAGTATTGAAGACTAAACAATAGTTAATTTAAGCGCTTCAACATCTACATATATACTCTGCAATTCACAAAATTGTGGGTTCCAGATGGTGCTTAGCACCAAAACTAATTAATCTCTTCGCTGTGGAGAAGAAAGAATTCATGTAACCATCAGTGCGGCACCTTATTTCTATAATCTTATCTTTTCTGTCATTGCGATTCAAATAAAGTATTCCTCCATACTCTTCAGTGAAAGTGGGTGTAGGCAAGTTTACCAGTAAGTTTAAACGGAACGTGCGTCATCTATCTACCAGAGACTACCAGACAATCTACTAATCAATTCTATGACGCTTTCGTGAAGACTGTAACAAACTATCACGAACCAAGTGGTTCTTATCTGTACTTCCATATACTGTTAATCAACCCTTTATGAAACGGATCCCAAAATGCAAAAGAAATTTGTACGCTATATCCTTTGATTACCACCGAGCGGGGCGGTGTAACGGTTAGCGTTCTCGCCTCGCATTCGGGAGGACGGCGGTTCGAATCCCCGTCCGGGCATCCAGATTTGGGTTTTCCATGGTTTCCCCAAATCACTCCAGGCAAATGCCGGGATGCTTCCTTCAAAAGGCCATGGCCGAATTCCTTCCCATTCCTTGCCTCCATCCTTGCCCCCCATCCTTTCCCGTCTCTAAAGACCTCGATGTTAAAAAAAGACGTAAAGCAGTTACAAAAAAAAAAAAAAAACCTTTGATTATGCATTACAGTTTTTCAAGATTGGTGTTATAAATCGGATACTAGAATTAGTTCCATCTGCGACCGAATTAATGTGCAAGTCCCATTTTTTTGTTCCTTTGTACCGTTACGCCCAAACATTTTACGGAATCTACCACATCAATAAATGAACGGTTTTCTTTGTATTTCTAAACAATCTGATTATTTTTGTAAGTTATGCACATTGCGGTGAACTTTTTACTTGCTATCATAAGACATATCGACGTCTTTAGATTTTATGACATTATGAAACTAGTACCATTTACTTTTTGTCAAAGTATCCACATAAAATACCTATATCAAACGTGGTTATAACCATTAACAACCTTGTGGATTTTTCTCAGCTCACTTATTAGGTAAAGTTCTAAGAAGGAAATTAAATTGTAATACTTTTTAAGCCCAAGACGAAATAGAATTTATATTCAAATAGGTGCCTTCCATTATTGAGAATACTAGAAACGAACTGAAAAGTGAGATCATAAAGCAAGATCCAGTAACTTGTGAAGAACAAAACTTTCTATCGCTATAAATCTAATAGTAAAATTATAATTGACCAAGGTATTTAGGAGTGCGATCATATTTTAGGTTTTACGTCTCAGATTTCAATCTAAAAAGAAGATCAAGTTTCCAAGGAATATGGTCCAAAACGAATACAGAAACACGGATAGAAAGATTATTTGACTGATTTGGACAAACGAAAGAGCTCAAATCCTTTGGCTAAGTTAGATGATATAGTATGTAACAAAAACAAGGGTGAGAAACCAGAATTTTTTAACACGTATATGTCTTAAAATATCTAGAAGTTCTAGGATTTCCAAGACACAACAAGAAACATACAATAATTGCTTGGAGATGAGGAAAAAGAAAAATTAAACATTGAATTTGTAGGGGGGGAGGGGGAGGAAATCAGGAAAATAAAGAGAGGAACAAATTTATTTTACGTTACAAGTAATTTACGAGACTAAAACTGATAAAGAGTTGTAAAATACACTCTATAAACTCTTGTTGAACATGTCTGCGAACTAACGGGCCATCATATAGAAGTGAAATATGGTCCAAAATGGCGCACGATGAGCGAAGATCTTTTCTTCGCTGGTGATGAAACTGACACGAACAAAATATCTATTAGAACGAAGTCTTTCTCGGCGTTGAGAATGTATAAACTGCTCTCGGGTGACTAGCCGAGTCAAGAGTGCGTTGTCACACGATATTTCGGCGACTAGATTCATTGCCGCCATCTTCTGGTGAAAATGGCGGCAATGATCTAGTCGCCGAAATATCGTGTGACAACGCACTATTGACTCGGCTAGTCACCCGAGAGCAGTTTATACAAAATATCTATTGTTATTGGACGTATATAGCACCGCTACTGAGTCATCACATGTAATCAAAATTTAAATTGTCTTATAGTTGTTAGATTTTATCCAAACAGTTTTTCTCCTAATATATGGCTTAATAACACATCTTTCATGTTGTACCTGTCGTTATGCGTATGCTTCTCATATTTGGTTTCCGTTACAAGTTGATTATTTGTACACAGAATTATTCAGATGTTGTAATTAAATTATTTTCTTTACCCTCCCATCCCATTGGAAGTAATTCCTTTACGTTTATTTCGTGATATAGGAAATAAAGTGAATAATCTTCAAACAACATGTGGTACAACAAATAGTGAATTAGGAAACAATATGCACAGAGACAGCCAGTTAGTATGTCTATGATCTGGAGACGAATACACAAAACAATAAAGGCACTGAACTACAATATGGAGGAGCGTAAGATTACCTTGTGAGGGATAGCTTCTGGTGTGTCGCATTATTTTCTCTACTCCCTTCCATTGTACGTGACAGTATGTCGGTACGCAGCCTGACGTATCTTTTTTATTTTACTTTCTTCCTTCTTTATACTTACCAGATATTTACCGCTATTCGAATTACTTCTTGCTGGTTTTAAATAGCTGGTTCAATCCGACACCTTAAAATCTGAAAAATCCTTAATGTGATTGAAGTTTTCATTCACTTGCTTTCTGGAATAACTCATTCAGTTTTCTTAGACCATTAAACATACGATTTATTGCTGGAATTTATATTAAAAATATAATATACATTTAATACTTACCTTCAGTTATTTTCAAATACGTTCCTTCCTATAATCAATCTCTTTCATTACTCCATCGGGCTGTACACATTACATTTTACATTTACACACTACTTGTCAACATACAACTCCATTGAAAGTTTCTTCTTCGAAACTTCCTCTTTCTTCGTCTCTTCTCTCCCTATGTCTTTCAAAGATGATCCGCACTATCTTTATGGGCGTCTTTGACCTTGTAATTAAATAATCAAAGTTCAAAATACATACTCAGTGACCTAACGACATTTCTAATATATTTAACACAAACCATAATTTCCGTTAAGGACTATGTACCTTACAACCTGTATAGCTTGAAAAGTGAGCAACTTCCGAGGACCGTAAACTATATAGATCAACAGGTGCAAGAAGAATAGACAGATCGAATAAAAAAGAGAGAATAATTCCAACAGAAGCATGTATGAGAAGAAACAGGATACAATTTTTTCATTTACTATCTCAGCCAATTTAATAATAATTGATTGAACAGAAAGTGTTCTTTTTGTTTTGCTTGTGGAATTATGCCAGAGCATTATGAAGGAGTGATTTCGGAAAGCAATAGAAAATAGAAATCTGGATGGCTAAACGGGTCTGTGAAACCGCGTCCTTCCGAATTTCACGCTCGAAAGTGACCACTCAGCCAGCGAGCTGGCTGAACAGAAGGCGCTGCCTTATTTGAAGAAAGTTATCGACCGGCCCAGCATATAGTTTAGTTCAGACATTGACAGTATTCCGACGTTCGATATCAAAGCAGCTGGTACGTTATTAAATACATATCACAATTTGAGTAAGAATTTATTTGGTGTCATTTTTAAGGACGTGTCGATTCCAGTCATTGAAATACTCAAGAAAGCTATTCTATCCGTTTTTCTAGACCTAAATAAGAGTTTAGAATCCGTCAACATACATCACACAATGTTCGCGTTACCATAGGAGGAATAAGCTCGAAACAATACTGTTAATAGCTGGACGAGAGCAGATGTGGTAATTATTTATGTGGCATTTCCACTTACATTTTACACCATTAGCACTACGAATTATATTTACGCAAGTAAGATATGGTAGCGATCACAGAGGAACTCATTGTTTGGTCACCTTTCTACCGCTCTTTGATAAAAGATCTGAAGCACCATTTATTCAACACACGAAACAATAACAGTTTTTTTTTTTTACATAATCTCAAAAATGAACCGGAAAAAACAATGTATGTTGAAAAAAATAGTTCTTCAGTAGGTCGGTTGAACTTTTTCTTTTAATTTTTCCATATTAGACAAGGAACAGGAAACAATTTGGTAGTGGCATTTTTGAAGGAACCATGCCGGCATTCGGCTGGAGTGATTTCGGGAAACCATGGAAAACCGAAATTTGGTTGCCGGAAAGGGATTCGAACTCACGTCATCCCGAGTTCCAAGTTCGAGCATTTAATCACTCACACACCAAACTCAGAGTCTGTTTAAGCTGTGATTTTCAGGCCGTCTATCCTATCTTGTCAATATGTATGATGTACTGAGCCTTTCAAGCTGACATATAGCATTAGAACATCAGCATGACAACCGCCGATTGAGTGAATTATTCGTATCACACTTAGGGATTCCTGATTTATATAACTTGTGTATATAATAGGCGGAAAAAAGCAATGCGTAAAAATATTGTCCATCCATCCTTTTTTTGGCATTCGATAATGATCCAGGTGGTAAAAAGGTAAATTTCATCTACATCTACATCTACATATATACTCTGCAATTCACAAAATTGTGGGTGGCAGAGGGTTCTCAGCACCAGCTAATCTCTTTGCTGTGCATTCCAATCCCTAATGGTACGCGGGAAAAAAGAATTCATATAAGAATCAGTCCGGCACCTTATTTCTCTAATTTTATCTTTCCTGTCCTTCCGACTCAAATAGGTTGGTGGAAGAAGTATTTCACTACACTCAAAAGTGAAAGTGAGAGTACGCATGTTTTCCAATAAGATTAAACGAAACGTGCGTCGTCTATCTACCAGAAACTCCCAACCTAATCTACTAATCAGTTCTGTGACGCTTTCATAAGGACTGTAGCAAGCGGTCACGAATCGAGTGGCTCTTCTCTGTACTTTCTGTATACTTTCGATCAATCCCTTACGAAACGGGTCCCAAATGGCACAACAATAATCCAAATGTGGACGCACAAGAGATTTGTACGCTATCTCCTTTGTTTGTTAATTACAATTTTTCAAGATTCGACCTATGAATCGCAGCCTAGAATTTGCTCTACCTACTAACGAATTAATGTGTATGTTCCATTTCATGTTCCTTTGTACTGTTACTCCCAAATATTTCATAGAATCGACCATATCAATACCTGAACTGTTTACTCTTATTTCTGAACAATCGGATTCTTTTTCTTAGTTATGCTCATTGTCTTGCACTTTTTACAATATAGAGTAAGTTGCTACTCAGCGCACCAAGCCAAAATAATATCCAGATCGCGCTGAATTTCTAAGGAATCGGCCAAATTTCTTACTTCCCTATAAATAACCGCATCATCAGCAAACAATCTAAAAAGGCTTTTCACTTTGTCTCCGAGATCGTTTATAAAATTAAGAAAAGAAGTGGTCCTATTACTTCCTTGAGGTATACCCGATGTAACATCTAGATTAGAAGAACTTTCTCCTTCAACGACAACATACTGCGACCGAACAGTTAGAAAATCCTTTATCCATTCACAAAGCTGATCCGATATACCATACGCTCGAAGCTTCGCTAAAAGGCGGTTGTGTGGCACAGAGTCAAAGGGCGTTCTGGAAATTTATGAATAAAGGTGTTAAATACTACAATATTTTTATAATTATAAAAAAGAAAATATCTCATTTAACTCAGCGAGAGCCCTAACTTTATGCATTACTTTATTACACAGAGGTGTTATGCTGAACACCACTGAAACAAAAGTACGCGTAATTTAACTTCAAACGTGTGTTTACGGTTTCGTACAGCACTCAGTTTTTAATATACGTAACTAGCTTTCATTCGCGACTTCGTACGCTTGAAGTTAGAGTTTTATTGCTATTATTTTGTATGGACATCTCTGAGTTACATAAAAGGTGTCCACAAAACGACTGTGGGAAAAGCCTGAGTGACCGATGAAACATTACAAGACACGTTACAGTCTGTCTGTAACCGTTCAGTACATTTCAGAATATCATGACAAACTAATGACACATGATGTTTCCTAGTAAAATTTCATAAAGATCGGTACAGCCTTTTAGTTGTAAAAACGTAAGAAACAGACACGTAGACAGTGTTACTTTCACATTTATGAAGTTAGCGTAGATAGTAAAATACTGTACGTTCAACAGACTATAGGAGAACTGATACTGGTTAATATTTCGTGAAGACTAATTCTGTTACTATACCAAACGGTAAGAATTTTGCTACGTATTGCTGGTCAAATAATGCGACATAATATATGACTATGAGGCTATTGTATCATTTATTTATAAGACACAATTACTTTTGATTGTCTTTGTATATTTAAAACCGTAGTATTTCTCAACAAAGTTCCCTCGTTAGTTGCGTGATGTTCAGGAAGGTCTGTGACTTTTTCCCTCGTCGCCTTTATCTTCAGAGCGGTTCCATTTTTCATTCACCGGGTGCCGAGCACACTCCAACCTCTAGCTCTTGGCCCCTGTGTTTGCTCGCAATGTAATTCCAGACAAAGTGCCTCTCCCGCCATCTGGGGCGCCTCATCTGATAACGCCTCTCTCTCTGCTAATGAATCCTTCTCGCAATCTGCCACGACCCTCGAGTCGTTACGCTATCTGATGGACACTGCCAAAGACTTCACAGCTGAGAAATATGGACGAGAACGCCACGTGGCGGTAACGCTGTCAACTACCACGTTATATCACCGATTAGAGGCGGTGCTCTAGAGTTAGCTACAATACTGAAAACTTTCATTTCCCACAGTCACGCTTTTAACGATTTATTTATCGTTCAGAGACCAGGAAAATATGCATTTCTTATTAAAACGCATATCGCGGATAATATTTAAAACTTATTTTCGTCATCTATATTGATGCTTTGTGAACCTTGAAATTTATCTGTTTCGAAACTGAAAATTCTTTCGAAACTGAAAATTCTTGCTGCCTTGTAATACCATCCCGCCTCACTCTTACCCATATTCTCTCTTCAAGGTCTTTTCTTTCTTGTACCAATCATTCGCTCGAAAAAATCTCCTGTTTCTATTGTTTTCAAGGATTTCTTCTTTTCATTTTCATTCATAACTGCTGCATTGTTAATTCTTTCCGTAAATGAGCAGCTCAGTATTTTTCTTCAGTCTCATTAAAAGTGAATGCAAAACATCTTTAAAAAATATATTCAAGTCTTCAAAATAAATGTCTGGTGAGGGGAAATGATTGCATATAAAATGAAATTAAGATAATTAAACAAAAGGTAGGAATTCAAAGACATAAATAATGATAATCGAAATGTAACTCTCCCATACCAAAACACTTAATAATTTCTTGTAATCAATCTGGTAGACTCAGTGATTGGTATATCGAGCTTCATGATTTTTTATTCATGTTTATAGCAAAGTTTAACAAAATCTGTAGGCACTTATGTAAACGATAAAGAGAAGAGGAATGTAAAATTTTAAAGGTAACCAGTGTTATTTTCAGTTTCGTGGTATCTGACCGACTTTTAATATTGGCTTTGAATTTATTACGGGCAGCCACGGAGAACTCTTCCCATTTACATCACAACGGATTGAACCATTCTTAGGAAAAGAGATATGAAGGCATAGAACTTCTCAATAATAGAAAACACAAAAAGATTTGATACTTTTTTTGCTATATGCTTTGGTGGATGGATTCAAGTTAATTAATGTTTCTTCATTTTCTGCGAAGCTTTACAAAGTGTTTCTTATTTTGGAGGAAAATTCAGAACTATGCTCAGCTTAGTTATGGTCCTCAAAATTAAATTCATTTTAAGCTAGTGAGGAAACCGAGATTGGTGGGTGGGGGGTCAGCGATAATGCTTTGACCTCGCATTCGAGAAAACGCAGGTTCGAATCCACGTCCTGCCATCCAAATATACGGCTCCACCTGCCTATATTCTGGACGTACTGTGTAGTTAGTATTTAGATGCTTGACTTAAATGATATACTATGCGCAATAATGTGTTAATTGTCTCAGTATCAGACAGACTGGTGCTCTCCTGCCAAAGAGAGGACGTTGGTTCAAACCCCGGCATGCTATTCTGATTTTGTTTTTCCATTGTAACCCGATATCATTCCAAACGAATATCAAAAGATGTTTCTTCAAAAGGAAATAACCAAATCCCTTCACATTCCTTCCCCCCAATTAATTACTTGCTCCAATGAATTTAAGTCAATGAGCTGTGAAACTAGAAGAAATGATTGATGTGCAAGTTATTATGCTTGGATGTAAAAATCTGTATGCTGATAATTTTCAAAGGGACATCGCACTTGTTGCTAGAATAAGCTGTACCAGAATGTGTTAAGTCAGTTAAGTTTCAATGTCTATGCAGAACCTAGAAGGTGTTTTGTAAGCTGAAAAACTTTGAAAATATCACATATAGTAAGAAAGGTGACATACGTCCACTAAATCAGATTCAATCTATATTATTTTTAATTCATTTTTTTTATCATCATAGCAAGCGCTGTATACGGGAAATTTGTCACTATTCGAAGGCTATCTATGATTTCTTGTCTACAGGTACGGAATATTTTTAAACTCGCCTTAAAACCGCTACGGAATTAAGCGTACTGCGGGGGGTTTCTTCATTTATAAATTTTTCATATCAGTACATCGAAAAATAATAATGAACGGGGATAAACATACTTGTGAATGAAAACACAACGTACAACCATGCCGAAAAAATATAGTAGATGAAAGTGTTATACATGTAGCTGCGTCGTCCCCTCGGTTACTCATTACTTATTTACATATTAGTAACTCGAACAAACAGTTCTAAAGCTTAATCAGTATTTATATAAGCAATATTACTAATGTTAAGCTCTTTCTAAGGAAAAGGCAGTCGTGCAGATTATAAACACTAAGAAATTAATGACTCAAATCTTATATTATTTATATGTATGTTTGTTTGCGCCAACTAGGAGCATGTTAAGCCTTTGTCTAGCTTGAATTTTGCTGTGGATGTGTGCACATCGTGTTACAACTAGGTTTGTTAGTTTAACGTGGAATTCTAATCACGGAACATCCTCATATGATCAAACACAGCTCTCAAAATTCCTGTGCATATATTTATTAAACACTGATCTAATTAAATTCAAACTAGAAATAATACATGTACAAGCCTTTCTTACATAGGAAAAGGTACTGTCCTTCATTGAACAAAGTCTCTTCTTTTATAAAATAATATTCGGTATTTTAAAAATCCATAAGGCAGACTGTCAGTCTGTCAGTTGGTCGTAAGTCATGAAACATAAAAGGATACGTCATTAATCACCAGCAATGTCTCTTCCAGAGAAACCTCTATTCCAATAAACCTCTCTAAGAAAACAGCACCAGATTTCTCACTGTTTTGTTGTGTATTGCTATCTAGTAACCTCGTAATGTCAGTATAACTTCTGGTATAATTTGAATCTTTGCGGACAGCGAGCTTTAGAGGAAGAGACAGTCCCCCGCAGTCAGAGTAGCGTTATTAGTTGTCCTCTCGTCACAGTATTCAGAGTCACACACATCCACGAGTAGACTTGTGAGACTCTGAATACGAAATTCCGGACCCTCCCCCCAGAGCACGGGTCGCTCCTAACTTCCCGGAGACAAGTGGCTGCGCGAGCCAACCATTGTGCAGGGAAGACCTCAGCAGAGCCCTTCACAGGGCGGAGATATGTCTGCCCCCACTACTCTCATGTTCGTACTGATTCTTGGTAGTGCACTTAAAGACAACTCCGTCTCGGCTTTCAGTGAGACTAATGTCCAGGCTGCAAGCATTGCCGTATGTAATTTATTTCTTTTATTTTTGCTTATGGCATTACACCCCTTCGGGGTCATTACAGGTAAGAAAGGACCTCTGGAGGTATGAAATAAATTGTAAGAAGGAAGAATCTTTAACATGGTATTACATAGAAGAAAGATTACGGGGTTTGAAATTTTACAAGATAAAGCGCAGAAAGATTGAAATATAGTTTAGATTGATGTAAGAAGAGGGAAAAACATACATGTGAAGCATTTTAAAAATTTAGGTACAGTTCTTGAACTGTATAAGGTTATAAGCTAGTATAAACCATAAGCACAAATGTTTAAAAGCCATGAATATTTCAATGACAAGACAAAAATCTGGCGTTTCCAGGATATGAGGGTAGGATAACATCGTTACTACAATAGCTTATTCACTAAAAACGTTTCCAGTCGTTATCAAACAGATTACAGTTCACTTAGCCGTTATACCATTGGCCGTTTTTGTGAGAGACCGCGGCATGAGGATGGATTAGTAACATAAGAGTGGTGAAGTAAACAACAGTAAAAGTTGTCAGGGCTCGTTTATTTTCTTTCGTGCATGTATGTTGGTAGAATATTGTAGCATCCAAACTAATGTAACATTATTATTAATCTGATTATTAAATATTAATAGTATTGTAAGTATGTAATTAAGTTGAACTAGCTCACTTCCAGTTTTCAGTTTCCGTAGCAATTCAAAACTTGCTTTTGGATTTATTATTTTCTAATAGTGCAAAACAATACAGGGTGGGTCAGAAAGGCTTTTACAACTTTGGAATGGTATGGAAATTTGTTGAGATAATTTACAGAATCGGAAGATGTGTCATTTTGTAGCAAACAACCTCAAGTTTGATGCACGTAGTACATCAGTACACGATTGCGGCGCCAGGAGCGCCACCGTAGTTCACAGCTAAAATGGCTACTTCCACTGATGCGTAGCGTGCTCGATGTGTATTTTGGTTTCAAGAAACGAACTCTGCAACAACATCGATAGAGACTACCGAGATGGGATGGTTTACTACCAGCAAGACGTTTCACCACCTCCTCACGGAAGTTCGTGGTTTCCTCGATAATCCCTTCCCAGGCGCCGCGTAGGGCCAATCACATAACCACCTCGCTCCCCAGACTTGACACCACTGGATTTCTTTCTTTGGTGTTTCATTAAAGATCGTTTGTATGTTCCTTCCCTAGCAAACAATTTGGCCGACCTGAAAAATCGAATCTATGCTGCCGTTGCAGAAGTTACGCCCGATTTGCTGCAACCACTGTGAGAAGAAACCGATTACCTGTGGGATGTTTGCCGCATGCAAGTGGTGGTCACATCGAACCAAAATGACACTTGACACTTGTGTGTTACTTGAGGCTGTTTGCTACAAAATGAAAAATCCACCTATTCTGAAAGTTATCTCAATAAATTTCTATATCATTCGAAAGTCCTTTTTGACTCACCCTGTACATCCCAGATGTTAATGATAATAATAGGCCCACATAATTCAGTGGTCCTCAGTTTTATTTTTGTCAATTTACTGGTGCTTGGGTAGTAAACGGTTGAGAAACGCTGGCCCACAACATCTAAAATGTCATAATTGATTTTTTTTTTTTTTTTTTTTTTTTTTTTTTTTTTACTTGTGGCTTTACGCCTTGTCGACGTCGAGGTCATTAGAGGCGGGATGAGACTGGGGACAAGGAACGGGAAAAAATTCGGCAATGGCATTTTATAGGAAACATCCCTGCATTCGCCGGGAGTGATTTGGGGGAACCATGGAAAACACAAATCTGGATTTCCGACGGGGATTCGAACTACCATTCTCCCGCATGTGAAGCCAGAGCGTTAACCACTCACCAACCACGCTTGGTAAATTGATAATTAAACAATCATTAAAACAAGTGGGGTGAATAAGGAAACCCGCGATTGGTCTTAATGATCGCAGATGTAACCCCTTATCATCTAGACAAAGATATATGAGTTCTGGACTGAAGATACGTCGCGGTGACTGGTGTAAGGGACGCATTTTATTATATTAAAACCTTCTATTATATTTATCGAGTCTGAGCGAGTCGTATGTGCCGCAGAAGCTGAGCGGATGTTCTGTCATTGCTCAGCATGAAATCTTACGCGCGTGCAGAATAGCACGCCTGGCGAAGGTCAGAGACGACTTGTAACTTTTCCCCATTCGTGTCTGATCTCTAGGAGCGACAAGCTCGGCCTCGGGCGATACCGATCGGACGCGATTCCCGCCAAGATTCTCGTTTTCCACATGTCGTAGGATATTTCCTACAACATACCTAGTTTGCTAGCATAACGTTCGCGTGAAGTCGCAGATGTATTTCCTTGTAACCAAGTATCCAGTGTTGCAATAAACATCGGGTTAACGACTTCAGTATTTCATTCAACGAATGCAAGCCGTATGTTCTCCGTTCCCATGCAGCCCACAGTTAATATTTTTAGGTGTCAGACAAGCACAGAAGACTAACAGCGTGAAGGAAGAAGAATACGTCTCAAGTCTTAGCTATTGTGACTGAGTACAGACAGCCATCCGACAAATCAGTCACTACACTGGGAAGCGAGGAAAGGCTCACGTGTAGACAAGGAAAGCTATCTCGTTGGGGAGAGGGTGGCATGTGTAGGCTGCGGCGGTATCGGCGTCGGTCTTTGCCGTCGCAGGAGGGTTAATTACAACGCCGTCGCCGAAGGGAACAAGCTCGACGCCCCGCCAACTCGAGCTCAAGTCGCCGTGTCGCTCAAAGCGCCGTGTCGCTCAAAGCAATACCGCCTCAGAAACGGCGGCTCGCAAGGCACCAATAAAAACGAACAATAACTACGATCTACATACACGTGCAAATTATTGAGCACACCAGTAAAATTAATGGTATTACTGTCTGCACATAAAATTTATGCTTTTACAGGATAACCAAGAAATTAATCAAACTGTAATATCTCTAAAACAAACATCGACAGAATAATGTATTTTTATCTTGAAAGCTGTAAGAATTTCATAAAAAAGTTTACACAAAAAGTTATAAAAGCTGTTAACAAACGCTGTAAAGCCGTATCAGAATGCAAAAGTAATCTCGTCCTCTGGAAGCAGTCTTTGCAGTGAATGAATCACATCACAATGTTTTCAAAATGTCCTCCGCTCGAAGAACAGAAGTGCCGCAAGTTCCACACACAAAATTGTCCTCACCCATTGGTCTGTCAGTAACACGGTTTATTAGAATCTTAGATTACGAAACTTACCGTTTTTCGGAATAACATTTCTTACGTTAGTGGCGTTTGATCTAACACAACCTATGCTAAACTTACTATTCGATGTGTTCCTGACCTGCCCACGCCAACTTTATAATTTTATAGTTTCCCATTCACGTTCGTGGCGAAAGCTTTCATTTACTTTAAGCCTCGGCAGGTCGCAATAGTTTTCAGATACCTGGGCTCACGGCTTTTGTGTAATCTTACCTGGATTGAAATTTCTGGAATATTCTGCATTCCGAGCAATATGGTCCAGTTTTACATTGCCACTTGATTACATTACAGAATTAACAAATTACGGTCCAAATCAGGGTTTTAGAAAGATTAAAATAAAAAATTTACATGCCAGAATTTTTCTAAAACTCTAAACTTTAATTGAGTTTTAGGTATACTATTGAAAGACGAGAAAAACAAATAATTAAGCCAATTTAAAAATCATTTGTTATATTTTTAGTGAATTCAATCCAATAAACAATATGCATCTACATCTATACTCTGCAGTTGTGGCTGGTGGAGGGAACTTTGTATGCAAATTAATGTTTTCTCTAAAAATTTCAGTCCCTAATGGCACTTGGAAAGAAGGAATATATACAAACATCAGGGTGGGACTTAATTTCACTTCCATTATTACGAAAAAATATGTTGGGGAGAGTAGTATTTCTCCACAGTCATAACTTAAGGTGAGTGATCACTTGTTTGCTAATAAAATCGATCGTAATGTACAGTACGTCGGTCGTCTGCCAGACGATCACATTGCAACCTTAACACCAAGTCAGTGACACTTTAATGAGGGTCATAGCAAGCTGTCACATAGCGAGACGCTTTTCTCGTACTTTTGTCGGTTCTAGTAACCAGTCCTTTGCAATGTCGATTACACACATCGAAACACACTCAATATGAGGGCTGTTTTAAATGCGTTACAATTTTTGCAAATTAGACCTTTGAATCACAGTATAGAATTCATATTACACATATATACATAGGCTGCCCCTATTTTATGCTGCTTTTTAGTTAAGGGTTCTCAGCCGTATGAAGAATTATATAGCTATTATACAGATAACATTCCACCCAAGCACAACGTGGCTCTTTTTGTCCGTTATATGTATTACCGTGTACTTTGTGCGATGATTTGCAGTTTATCACACCATCCAAAATAGCTTCAAGATCGCGCCGAATTTCTATGAAATTGGTAGAATTGTTTACTTCGCTATAGATGACTGCATCACCAGAATACTATACTATCTCAAACTGCTATTAACAGTGTTTTAAATGTTTATTAAAACAAAGAAATGAAGTGGTTCATCACAGTGCTCTCTTTGTTCGGAATCTTTGGCTTATGAAAGTAAATCGCACGGTAGGAAATAAGCTCAGGTTTCAAATTTGAGCATGCTTTGTGTTTCGTTAGCTAAAAACCAAATATTGATTTTAAATTTTGTATTTTTTTCCCCCTAAGGGGCTACATAAAAGGAGCCATTTTTTATTTTTTCCTTCTACCCCATCGTGACGGGTACCGATGTTAAGAGTGCGGCAAGCAAAAGGCTGAGATTTTATTCAATTTTTATTTCACTAATAAGCACAGAAATTAATAGTTACTACCAAAGTTATCTACTTTAGACCTAAGCTGATAATGTGCCAGCGATGGATTTTTGTACCAAGCGATAGTCTCTAGACCTATTACATGCGAGACATATGTTTAGAAACTTATATAACGGAATACCAACTCTAGACTTACGTCAGACCCTTTAGTCGCTTCGTTTTCAGAACGATATGTTTATTAATACTGTGTTTGTTGCTGGTTGGTTTCAATTTGCTCTTCGTCGTTTTTTGCGATTAGAGCTTTTGAATATCGTTAGTCATCAATATCCCATTCCACAATCCTACTAGAAACAGAATTCTTTCCTTTATGACCAATGCGTTTGACTATTTTAGATCGGTTGCTTTCTTTACTTTACTTCTGCGGAACCGACACTATTCCTCTATAAATTAGTGACGATTTAGGCCACGTCGTCGATTTTGATAGCTTTGTTGCAACTTACGTAGGAAGACAACAAAAATCAATGTGGCGGAACTGCGGTCGCGACTCCGAAGTTTCGGCCTCCTCAGCCAGCGCATCCGGTGGCAGTTGCGGAACCACCGCATAAATCGCATTAGGGCGCCAGCCCCCGGCGTTTCGGCAACAATTCTATTAGGCAACGTCGGGAGAAAGTCTGCCGCCCAGCACCCCTCTGACGACCTCCTGGGAGTGATACCTGGCAGAGGGGCGGAGGCGCCATTACGGAGGATAAAATAACGACGTGGCCAGCAACAGATGGAGGCAGTCGCGTTGGCATGGCAACGCGCCCCACTGGCGCGTCTTCGCCCTCTGCTCAGCCGAGACCTGCAAACTTCTTTCACACAGTCAGCAACAGCATGCTGCGTGCTGAACTGGCACCTTTCGGCAACCCAATGGAAACTGGTGGTAAGAGATGGACAAGGAATAAGCCTTATACTAACACTGTTCGTAAAGTGATATATACTATGCAATTCACAAAATTATAGGTGGCAGAGGGTACTTTGCACCAAAATTAACCTCTACTCCGTGCAATCCAATCCCGAATAGCACGAGGGAAGGAAGAATTCATATGAACATCAGTGCGGCACCTCATTTCTCTAATATTATCTCAGTTGCCATTGCGACTCAATTGATGTTTAATTTCATCGCACTCGTAACGGAAAGTTGGTGAACGCTAGTTCAGACAACACCTATGTCGTTTGTCTGCCAGAGAATCGCAGCCCAATCTATGAATCAGTTCTGTGACGTTTTCGTGAGAATGTGGCAAGCAATCATGAATCGAGAAGCTCTTCTCTGTACTTTCTCTATACTGTCAATAAATATCTTGCGTAACGGATTCCAAATGGTACAACTGTAGTACAAATGTGGACGCACGAGAGTCTTGCACGCTATCTCTCCTTCGTGTGTGCATTATAATTTTTCATAATTTTACCTATGAATCGCAGTCTCAAATTAGCTCTACCTACTACTTAATTTATATAATCGTTATTGGTATGCCAACCCTTTCTCACTTCTCATTGAAACGTAGTTGTTAATTGGTTAATTATCATTCTATTGACGGTTAATTGGTACACAAAATCTGGATTTATTTGTTTTGTCTTGTTACTTAATCTACACTTATTTGGATGATTGATTAATATGTAGTTAGATAGTATAGGAGTTTACTTCATAACTAGACAATTCACTGTGCTGACTAACCGTCCACAAATTCATATGTTCTCCTCAGTTTCACTATATTAAATAGACCCATTTAGCTTTTCACTGAGTGTAATGATCATACAGACACTAAGATAGTAAATACCTGATTTCAATAGAAGTTTTCTATTCAGGTTTCGGCCAACACCAATAAATGCACATTAATGATATTATTCAGTTTATCCCAGCAATGAAGATTTTTTTAAGTTAGAAGATTAATCACGAAAAATCAACTTGATACGTCAGACAAATAGTTAACATTTTGATGGCATTGCAATCAAGGTATCAACAGTCAAAACTGAGACAAGTTTGATGCCCTTAGCAAATACTTCAATTGTTTGGAAGTTATTTAATTTCTACTAAGAGTAATCGTACACTTTAACTTAAACATTTGATGTTAAAAAATAGCTTTCTTCTTTATTAATGGCGATAGTCAATCATAGTTCGATTGATGCAGTTAACCCGACCAAACGGTTTCGTATCACAATGTATGTTGTAAGAGGAACACATTTTCTTTCTGCTTACTCACTGAGTATTTTTACGTTTTATGGTTAGTGACACTATCTAAAAACTTTAATATGGGCTAATTTTACACACGATAATACTCAACTGCTGCATTTGTTGCTCACCTCGTTTCAACTTAAGGATTTTTAAATTTCGGACAGTCTTGTATCTTGGTTTACGAATATCATGTAAGTTGTGCGTTAAATTGCTGAAAAAGTGAATCATAAAATTTAGAAATTACAGAACTTTTTCAGATACATGCCATAAAGCTTTCTCGACTGTGGTTGCTTTGCAATAAAAATAAATTTGAACAACATATCAATTTACCTTACTGCTCGAATGAAATCAACTAAAATTAATGCTAAGTTACTACTAATACTAAATTACTGAAGATATATCAAGCGAGACTGTACGCCTTTAATGTTTTAAGCGGGGCAGATTTCAATATACAGTATATCGTTTCACGGTTTCTCTCAAGAAATTTGTTTTATTCTCGGGATGAATATCGTTCATCTTTATATCGCAGGAACGTAAATGGCAACGTAATGAACAGATAGATTTTTTTTTTTTTTTTTTTTTTTTTTTTACTTTAATGCTTTCTAATCTGGATTTGAAAGAATTCTGATCTTCATAACTTTTTATCGTACTAATGTTTTCTTAATAACTTTCAATACTTGGACAGAACTGTGAATTAATAACAACTTCCAATACACAAGACCCGTTAAATATTATTTAAAAAAAGTTAAGTTCAATGTAGTCAAGTGATTAGTCCTCATACTTCACTGCTACGGTAAACAATTAGAATTATTAAGAAACAATTAACATTTATAGTAATCAATACGGTAATCTAAACTTATCATTTCCTGTTAATATTTAAGACATTATTGCGCAAAAGTTTGAGTTTACTGATAACCGTTTTCAATTATTTGATCACAGCAATAGAAACATTCTCCCTAAATTTGATAGCATTGTAAAGTTAATATTTTCAGATTACAGTGACATTAAATAGAACGTACTGTGAAATTCAACCAACACAGCTTTGAGGTATTTCTTCTAACTAATATGTATTCGAGACGCCTATTAGACTGTTTTTGAGCTCAGGTTTAGCGTTCTGTGTGATAATTTCAAAAAGTTTCGTGAAGGCTCTTTCTGTTTTAATAACGTATTGATAAACAAGCATAAAATAAATGGGTGCTAGTGACATGCTACTGTAATGATGTGTATCACATTTCATTTGCACAAAAGCGTTGCCGACCAGGCACAAAACACCTGTGCGCTAATGTTAATCAATTGCAGAAGATCAAATTTTTATGATCATTAACTCGACACTGGAAATACGTGATTTTATTTTGTGTATTTTCAGTGCGGTAATGAAGCACCTCCTGAAAAATAAACAAAAAACAAAATCAGTTGCATTGGAGTGTTGTTCATAATTATGTATAAAAGTTGTAGTAACGGTTCTTGGCACACTCAGCTAGACATCGTATACTCGTTGTCAGAGTATATCCTCTATTCCATATTGAGTTTACCCTCTATTCCATATTGAGTATACCCTCTATTCCATTTTGAGTATACCCTCTATTCCAAACTGAGTATACCCTCTATTCCATATTGAGTATAGCCACTATTCCATATTGAGTATACCCTCTATTTCATGTTGAGTATACCCTGTATTCCATACGGAGTATACCCTCTAATTCATACTGAGTATACCCTCTATTCCATATTGATTATAGAGACAATATTTTCCATATTTTACTAGGTCAAATAAAAGTGCGTGCTGTACCCGAGATGCAAAGGCTGAAACCATTGGCGGTGTTATTATTCCATAGCAACTTCATACCGAGCGTGGTGGGTGACTGGTAACTCCCTGGCCTCGAATTCGGGGGGACGCGGGCTAGAATCTCCGTCCGGGCATCCAGATTTGGGTTTTCCATGGATTCCCAAAATCACTCCAGGCGAATGCCGGGATGCTTCATTCAAAAGGCCATGACCGAATTTCTTCCCATTCCTGGACCCCAGTTCCTTCTGGCCTCTAATGACCTCGATGTCGACGAGGTGGAAAGACATAAGAGAAACAGCAACTTCATGAGATTTAAATTGAAATCCCTGCCGTGGTTTCTCCCATTGTGAATTGCTCATAAATATTGTTGTATATGTGCATTACTGCGATGACCTTTATCTTCCACATAGTGTGTGTGAAAGAAGGGAGAGTTCGAAGTAAGCTTATTTATGCCTGTTCGTCCGAAAGACACCAAAATGACTACGAAGCGTAATGTCTCGATCCGATAAACAAATGACCATCATCATCGTCTTAAGCTGCCACGTTGCGCATACTGGACTTTCTAACTTGGGAGTTCTGGTTCACAATGTATTGATACATTACCATCTTTGGTACACTGTACTCCTGAATATTATTATTATTTTTTCCATCGTTGCTACTCGAACTATCGAACACCATCATAAGTCTACGAGGTTCGTTAGTGTGTTTGAAAGTGAATATTTTTTTTTTTTTTTTTTTTTTTTTTTTTTTTTTTGCGTTTGTGAGAAGTTTCTGTTGTAAAAATTTCCGTTAGATTCAATCCCTTAACGTGATAACTAGTTAATTACGACAAATCCTATTTCAATTTTAATTAGTGTTCTTATAAACGATAGCGAAATTTTTAAAATACGGTATATTTGGCGAACAATATTTAATTTTATCTTAAGCCTCTTTGGCCAATCTATCTTATTTAGTTTTGTAATCTGTTTATAATTCTTTGTGTAGCAAAATTGAAACGTCGTAGATAGGTAGAGAAATAGTATTCAACGTTTAATACTTTTTCGCACGATATTTATAACAGTTCAACGGCAATTGTAACGACCATGACATTACTGATCGAGCGGTAGTATGTCAACCAAGACAGTTTCTTTACAGACTATTAACGCATTCAAAGTGATTTCAGAGTCTGTATTAGTGTAAGCGTGAGTCAGTGTTTTAGGTATTGTCACGGGTCGGTATAGAGTAAATCTGTTTTTAGGGTCAAACGTGTTGACAGGTTGACCCGCTTCAGCAAAATACGAAGCTAATCTGTGTTTCACCACAACGGTTCCCTCTAAAAAAAATTAATAAAACCTTTTGAGTTTTAAGGGGCTTCGAAATAATAATACAAGTATTAAACAAGGACGGAGACGATCTCGGTAAATACCAAAACAACGTAAAAATAACACTTATTAAAAAATCACCAACCTCTTTACTTTTAATTGTTTTAATATCAAGTGTGATGTAACTCTAATGTGATGACCGATGCTAGTACACACATACCTAATGATGACAGTAGCGAGTGAAAATGGGGCAGGAACAAAGTAATTGAATTGTAAAGTAAATTTTATTCCACGATTAACACTCCAATTAGAGTAATTAATTTTTGGAATTTAATTTATATATGGGTTACAAATACGTATACTACAATAAAAATGTTTATTCTTCGATAGTACAAGAAAAAAAAGGTAAATGCATTACTAAGCAGACCAACCTACGCGCTGGCACCAACGAGGCAGGAAAATGCTAGTCGTTATTTTTTTTTTATTTTTTTTTTATTTTTTTTTAATTTTTTTTTTTTTACTTATGGCTTTACGCCTCGACGTCGACAGCGAAGTCGAGGTCGTTAGAGGCGGGATGGGACTGGGGACAAGGAACGGGATTCGACCATGGTCCTTTTGCAGGAAGCATCCCCCATTCGCCTGAAGTGATTTGGGGAAACCATTGAAAACCCAAATCTGGATGCCCGGACGGGATTCGAACCGACGACATCCCGAATGCGAGGCCAGAGAGTTTACCGCTCACCCACCATGCTCGGTGCTAGTTATTAATAATATTATTTGTGAAAGGAATAAAATAAAACGAGTACACAGAAGGATCGTAAAAGGAAGACAAGTATTAATGTGTTAAGCTGAAGGGATGAGAATTATTTTAACTTCGACTCGGACGAAACATCAATATTAGGAGAGTATCTGCCGGTATGGTCATTATCATAATAGATCCATATATAAGTACATCCTCCAACGTGAGTAGACTGTCATTATCATTCTAAACAACCAGAAAATTCCAAAACCTAATTTACAGACTGCCAACAATCAGATAAGCGGCTTGATACCTGTCATTTCATTACACATCGCTGACATCCCTGTTATCACGAGAGAGACAACCGAAATCGTAATGTGGCGAACAAAGCGATATGATAACACGGATCACATGTTTGCTAATATTTTACGGTTCGTAACAAATAATGCAGCAATTGTAGAAAAGCAAGCTTTACGTGAAGTAAAGGTCACCTCACAATCAGATGGAGTAACAGAAATCCAAACAGCCAAAGAGTTTAAGCTGTCACCCGGTTCAAATTAATGTAATAGTACGGTAAGTAGTGGGTTAGGATCCTGGATTGACATCCACTAATAATTCTTCCTCTTATGAGCGCGTTGCTCGTATGCGGGGTACGCGGTTACCATGAGGGAAGTTTTAACCCTACATGGCAACATCTGGTAAGATGAACTAGGGTGGTTTCCCGTTTCCTTCCCCAATGTAAAACTGTTCGTAAGTATAATCGTAAGCGTGCATAACTGTGATAGACTGTATGTTCGATGCAGAACGTTAACTGTGTTGTGGATGAGAGGAGGGAGATGGTGCAACTCAGTACCACCAAGGGTTGTAAAAAAAAGTTTTTTTCTGACTTGAAAAAAAATGAAAAAAAAACTATGAAAAACCCAGGTTTTTTTTCTGGGTCACGTTTTTTTGTTTTCAGAACTACTAAATCTCATGTTTGTAAGGCATTTATCGTTTAATATGACTGTTTTAGAGTTTATATTAAGTACTTATCTTCATTTTTAAATCTACTATATTTTCTGGTTCAGTAGAAAAGAAAATTACCAAAATATTGGAAACATTGACTGAAGATTTCTTTTACGAACGGGGACCTCCCGAAGAGGCTAGGTTGCGCGAGAAGGAATCCCCGTTTCCCGTTGTTTGGATTGATACTCGCTATTTGAACTAGTGCTGCCAGCCCTACGAATTTATCTATAGACCTACGAATCTTTTCAAAAAATTAGGAATTTTAAATTTATCTACGGTTTTTTGCTTCTTTTTATTACTTATTGTACTTTCCTTATATTCGTATACTTGTTAAACTCTCAGCGTATAGTGATACTGAGTCATTAAATTGTCAGTAATTATGAATCGTTTCCATGCAACCTTTGGCGTAAAGCAACGATTGAAAAGAAAGAAATAATGCTCCTATTTTGTATGACAATAGATTTAAATTCAAACTTAAAAGACCGCAATACAGAATTATCGGCGCAGTCTTTATGCACATTGTGTACTTTGCTCACAATTTAAAACTGCAATCTCAAAATCTTTTGCGTACAGTACAAGATCAACCAGTAAAGGAAAATGTAACTATTTCTGAAGTTATGGATCTAAAGGAGACAGAAGAAGAAACAGAAAATTCCGACACCGACCGAACTAGTGTTGGTGGTGCTGATACTAGTGAATGTGGTACTGACATAGAGGATGAATAAAATTATGTTACCTATATAGATTGTGGCGGTTTAGCGCGGGTGGGAAGGTAAGGGTGAAAACCTTTTACTTCTTTTTATAATTAAAAGAAACCTTAGGCCGCTAATTTATTTGGTACTCAAATGGCGTACAGGCGAGGCTTATTTATCGTTAACATTGACACATTGAAATATGATGAAAAGAACTATGCAAAGCCTCTTCTTACAATTTCCAACACATATTAACAAATAAACAAAAGCATCAAAATACAACCACCTTTAAATTAATCTTGAAACAAACTCCCAATGTCAATTGGCAAGCAAGAAAGCTAAACACTTGATTTGTTTAAATGAAAGCTCCCTTCACAATGATAGGGGAACCAGAAATCAAACACAGTATTGGCATCAACTGTATTCAATCTCAAATGCCGGGCGCCAGGATAATTTATATTAGCCACCAAGTGTGGCTTTAAGAAAGTCTGCCCCAGCTAGCTCAATATTTGGGGGTGCAAGAACTCCTAATCATTCAGTGGCCGTTACAGGGCTGTACTCAATGACCGAATAAAAGTACCACACTGCACTTGTAGGATGATTACCGTGACGGCGATGTATTTCCCGCGACGGCGGAAGTACTATAGCCCCTTGGCTATAGCGGACAAAGCACCACGTCCGTGCAAACGCAATGGATGCGTGCACAGTGGCTTCACTGTACAACACGCTTATTAACCCTCAGGTTCGAAGCCAAGAGCGATCTCCAGCTTCGGCAGATCCGCTCCTTCTCCTCTGAAGGCTCGGAACCAAGTCCCCTCTCCAGCGTCCGCCGGAAAAAGCCTCCTCTTACACTCGTGGTGTACATGAAAAAAAAATACACCATCGTTACAAAATGCAAAGGAATGTCTCTGTCGATTGGTTCTGCCATTTTTAAGCTCCTCCCTTCGGCTGTCACGATAGGCGAACCTTGTCTTCCTCGACTCGGGTGAACTCGGGATAGCCTCGGACATTTCCGTCACCTGTGACCTCCGAAATTCCCCGTTCCTAAAACTTGGGCTCGGGTAGTTTGTTCACCTTGGTTTACCGTTTCCCCGGAGCTAAGGGATTATACGCCTGACCGACTGCGTGAGAAGGGTAGCTGGTGCCATTGTCCCTGGCCGCCGCCAGGCTGCCGCGACCTTCTGGCGCGTCTGGCTCACGTGCCACACACACACTGACAACTCTTTCCGATAATTTCTCTCTTATTCTTTTTATATATATAAATATGCAAAAATATATATATAAAAATGTACGGAATGACCCATTTTTGGTCATTCTGCTACAAGATACATTGATGAATCATTATGTAAGACATTATATGATTCAGTAAGATTTAAAACACACATGTAAAATGTAAGTTCCGTAAATAAAACTATAATTTATCAAATATACTGTTTTCTGAAGAAGAAAAAAACAAATTTAGAAAAAAACCAGGGTGCTCGGTTTTTTTCATGTTTTTTTTCATGTTTTTTTCACAAAGCTGAAAAAAAATATTTCTTTTTTTTTTCAATTCGCAAAACTAGTGCCGGAACATTCAGGCCTGCTCTTCCGAAAGTTTTTTTGTTAACTGCTTAACGTCTCTTAACAGCGAGGTCTTTAGAGACGGGAAAGGATGGGGGGGGGGGGGTGTGCAAAGAATGTGAAGGAATTCGGCTATGGCCTTTTAATGAAAGCATCCCAGCATTTGCCTCGAGTGATTTGGGAAACCATGGAAAACCCAAATCTGGATGCCCGGACGGGGATTCGAACCGCCGCGGCCGTTCTCCCGAATGCGAGGCCAGAACGCTAACCGTTACACCACCACGCTCAGTCTCTTCCGAAAGACTTCGAGAAGGGGAGGAGGGGATCGACATTATGAATCTATCAAATAATTCTAACTGTCATCGATATTGCAGCTGCAGAAAATATTATGTTGTTATTTGGGATATAAATCTGAATAATAAGCGAAATATCAGAGAAAAGTGTAGTGCAAAGCAGAACTTCATAATTTTCGGGAACTTACGGATGTCGAAAAGGTGAGAAGCGATCCACAAGTACCAAAATTCGGGATGCTCTGTTACGTCTGAGCTATGGACTTAAAAAAGCAATACCTCTAGGCACGGTAGCAAACCGTTGTTTTTGTTGGTCTTTCCAGATATTGTCATATTTAATAAACATATCTGTTCCTATAAAGCATGCATTACACAGTTAAAAGCGTATATTTAATACTTCATTGTGATGTTCGGATGAAATAAATATAGATTACTGTTCTAACAGTCGTTGCTTCCCAAATATAACGTTGTTGATTCAATCTAATTAATTGAACTAAATAGCATTTGTTTTGGGTTGAATCCTACTGAAATCGGCTGTACCAGGAGCTGACCAATCCCGACACTTTCATACATGTCGCGAATTTGAGACTACAGTGACTGACAGTGTACCGTAACCTGATATCTGTGTGCGAGTCAGGGTAAGGGGGCGCCTCAATGCGGATGCGTCATTCCACGTAATGAAGACGGGTCGACAGGAAGTTCCCCTACCAGCCGTGGAGGGCGTTAGAAACATTAGGCCCCAGGGATTACCGTGCTACGCTCTTGTTACTTCTAATAACCAAACGATGAGGTCAGTAACATCAGGGGTCTCCACCGTACCATTTTGTGTGGTCAGTGGAGTAACAGGATATTACAGGCATAAAGAACCAGTACAATGTCATGAGACAACTTTTTTTGTACTCCCATGCGGTTGATGAAGGAGTAAAACTTTCTTAGTTGCGTTAATAATTACTATATCAATTGCGAAATGACAGTAAGTTATTTCAAGAACTTACATAACTTGAATTTCTCAAAGACGCGTCTTCAGTCTTCTTATCTGCACTGACACTTAAATAATATGTAAATAAGTTTTAATATCTGAAATGAGGCACTGTAGCCAATGAGGGATAGAAATTTTTGACTGTTGAGGTAACTTGGATAAAGGGCAAAAAATTAATATGACCACTTACAGATTAGAAACTAAGATATTGTTGTTGCTTGATAAGAAGAAATAACAACGGAAATAACTGACCGAGCCCGCTGGGTATGCGGGTAACGTTCGGGCTTGTATTCGGCAGGACGTGGGTTCAAATACTCCGCCGGCAATACGGATGTAAGATTTTCTGGAAATCACATCAAGTCAATGCCAAGATGGTAAACTAGCGGCAAAGCCTTAGCTAAAACTAGAAACAATTGAAACGATTCATGACGTAGCCATTGAATCAAATTCTAAACAAAAGTTTTTAATATTATGTCACCTGGAAATAAAATATTCTAAAAAAAATGCTTATTAGTAATGAAGTTGGCATGTACGTAACACCTTGCTTCCCTCCCTACACGTCCCTCCCTCCCTCTCTCTCTCTCCCTCTCACTCTCTCTCTCTCAAACAACACACACACACACACACACACACACACACACACACACACATACACACTGAAAGTAGTAAAAAGCAAAAGAAAAGGTTTAAGGAAACTCCTAGCACAAACAGTAACGTATAAATCGTAGTGTGTCACGTTTATATTACTGAATCAGCATTTTTGTGTGCGGAGAAAACGTGAAATTAAAGAAATCAAGAATATACTTTTCGTTTAAAAATTCACTAGATCAATAATTTCGTATCTTCCCAGTGCTAACAGTAAGAGAAAAAATAATCTCCTATATTTTTGAACAAATAGATTCCTGAAAGCAAGAAGGAGTATTATCTGGCTGCGGTTTTTCTCAGCCATCAAAAGCCAGAGCATGTTTTAGTCCTAATAGTTGCGTGTAAGGATTGGTCACTAATATCGGAAAATTTAAGAGCATTTGATGCATTGTCATAACGTCTGGACTATGGAGTTACCACCTTGCCGAATAATGCGGTGGCTTCAACTAGAACATATTTATTTCTCAAGAATTAAATATTTTATTCCAATCATACGTGCATTGCTGAGGTAACATATTGTCGCACTGTGCTACAAAGTACAATATCTATTTTGATAAAATGCCGCAATGAAAACTAACCAAAAAATTCTTTTAGACCCTGCAATAAATCCCTATCTCATAAAATGCTAATTTCGGATTCAGCGTAAGTTAACAACATTATCAAAAATTTACACGAATACAATAATCATTTCTAGCTCAGTCCAGTTGTACTGTAGAAAGAGTTAACAGACATGATGCAGACAAATTTACATAACAAATAAGATTATTCCGACTTTATTAAGGGAACAAAAATTACAATTAAATTTTTTTATAACAGAATTGAATTAAAATACACAAACCTAATTATTAAACAACTCGATTTTCAAAGTGTAAAATTATCATACTTTCGCCCGAAAATGCTTCCACATGCAGTGCTATTATCTGTGTACTTCAGGATCATGTGAAATAAGTATGTAATGATATAGTCAGGAAAGTAGGCACCCTGTAATTACCAACTAAACGGAATTGTATTGGTAGGAAAACTTCAAGAGAAACACTGTCCCCATAGGACAACATTGCAATTTCCTGATCTCATTTAGAAGGTGCGAAACAGTGTAATTATAATTACATCTAAAATTAGGGTGATAAAGCGATTTATATTACTAAATATTGTATAGTTAAAGTAATATAAAGTAATAATGATTCTTCAAATTTTTACATCCTCTTATTTTTCAAACGCGTATAAGTTATTTAGGGTTTCAGCGCCTTCTTCCTTTTTGTTGGGCGAAAAAGTTTTAAAAACGGACAGGCAACAGGAGTGAGACTAACAACACATAATATTTGATTTCGTCTATCACAAAAAAATAAAAGAATCTATCGCTACTGTCTCAAAACGCTGGATTATGCAACTGTACTTCTGTGCATGACGTATTAAAAATATAAGATTAGTAATGTTATCTTAAGATACAATCCAACTGATCAGTAACATCCATAAATTCAAGCGAAAATCATGGAAAATGAATGCTTGTGAACAAAATCTCGAGATATAAACCTTGAAGGGGCGTTTAGCGAAATCGCAATCTTTAACTATGTCCCTGAAATGGAATGCTATCTAAGCAACACTGTAGTGCATCAATGGCGTTTGAAATTATGGTTTTTGATTAACGCAATAACATTTTTAAACCGGAATTCAAGGAACTGTAAATCCCAGTAATTTGATTTATTTGTGCATTAACGGCTTTCTATTCCCTTTATATGTTAACTATCATCCACAAGCTACTGAAATATACTGAAAATATTCACGAAGTACACAGTTTTTTCTAGTAATCATTCCAAATAAGACGTTTTTTTCATCTTTCTGCATTCGTAAGTGTACAAAACTACTGCAGTAGAATACCGTGTTTTGGTATAAATGTTGTATCGAATGATCTTCTTCGCTGGTATTATCGGTGTGTATGTCCCGTTTTAACAGAACGAATAAAAGATACAACAGCTAACTAATCACGTATCGGATAGCATTACCTCCACTGCGAACTTCAGTTAACTTATTCACATTGTTGCAGTTTATCGGCACAAATTTTAATATATGATGCAGATCGTAATTTTAAGGATGAAATTAATAGAGAATGGTGATCCTATTTTAAAAAGTGTCACGTGTACGGTATATTAAGATTCACTTAGACGAGTCAATCAATGGTATATTCTAGTCGTTGTCAAGAATCGAGATGGCGTCTCGAGTATGTTGAATCAATTCAACGGATGATACGACTTCTGTAATTTAATGGACAAACTTTTTATTTCACATATAGAAGTAAAAAACAAGTCCCCATAGTTTCCTTCGTTCAAAGCCCAGACTCATAATTCCTCTGAGCGTGATGGGTGAACGGTTAACGTTCTGGCCTCACATTCGGGAGGACGCAGGTTCGAATCCCCATCCGGGCATCCAGAATTGGGTTTTGCATGGTTTTCCAAAATCACTCCAGGCGAATATCGGGATGCTTCTTTCAAAAAAAAAAAAAAAAAAAAAAAAAAAAAATTGCCCTGGACGACAAAAACCAAGGGCCTCTTCTTCACGGGCCCCGGGCTGTTTTAATCCGGCTCTGCTGCGGAGACTGCGATATAGCTAAATCCGGGCCATGTGGAACAGAACGAATCAATGAGCGAATATTGTTAGGGTACTCAACTGTGTTCTCGCTTTTTCTTGTCGAAACCAGTTAACTTATAACAGCAGAAGCAGCAATCGTCGGTTGATTCCTTTGCTCCGCCAGACCGCAGGGGTGCGAAATTGAAATGGCTTCTTCCCTGTTGCCCACCACCACACACACAACAAACCAGAGCTGTGGAGCCTTTCACTCCGAAATAGGCAAGGTAGATCTTTTTTACGAAAGCAGTAATGTTTCTTAGTATTAATAATGAGTATCTGGGTGACCGATCTTCGCTCGGCATCATTCGATTTCTGTTCAAAGTTTGATGCAAGTTAAACGTTTTTCTTGAAGGCTTCCTAGGCAGTATTAAGTGCACAGTTCTTTGCTCCAAACAAAGAGAAACTTAACTAACATCAGTAGGTGTACTCGTACCTGAATCTTCTACGAGATGGTGTTAAAGCTGTTTCCAAGACACCAAATACAAGAATTGCTCGTTTTTTGTCGTTGTAAAATCCAGTTTTTACAGGGAAGAAACCTATTTAGATACGCTTGAAAAGCAATATATATATATATATATATATACCAGAATTGCTCGTTTAAAGATATAAGGTTAATATTAGGTCGGATACTGTCTCTTACTGATGGAGTACCATATTTTCTCATTCACGACTTCAGATAAAAAGCTCGAAATAGTGAGTAACATCCCCACCTTGTTGCACTTGCGCCACCCTTGAACTAGGGCTGTTGATATTTTTAAAAATATCGGATTTTCGATATATCGATATTTTTAAAAGTATCAATATCGGATTCGATCTATCGAAGAAAAAGTATCGCTATATCTACACTATTATAGAAAAAAAAATGTTACAAAAACAAGCCATTTTAAAAAAAAGGCCAAGTCTTGTCGGTATTTACTGACGAAGAGTTGTGAAATGATATTCTGAATCAATTTTAAATTTTCTGAAACAGAATGGTTTTTCATGACGTTACGGATAAATCATTATTTTTTTTATATTTTTTTAAAAATTGTGATGTAGCCATTATACATTTTTACTAAAAGGGAAGACATAATGTGTATGATTTACTCGAAGACTTGTGAATCCCGAAAGAGGATCGAGGGAAATCTTGGCTTTAGTGAATTTATAAGATCAAGTACCTGGGTGACCGATCTTCGCTCGGTATCTTTCGATTTCTGTTCAGTATCCAAGATTTCGAGTAAAGTTTGATTAAAGTATAAGGCTTGAAGGCTTCCTAGGCGTTTTGAGGTGCACAGTTAACCAAAGAGAAGTTTAACTAACATCAGTAGGCTTACTGGTACCTGAACCTTCTACGTAATGAGGTTAGAGCCGTTTTCGAGAAACCAAATAAAAAAGTTGCTCCTTTAAAAAAAAAAAAAATATCGTGTTAAAAACTTGAAAATCAAAACGTTATCTACATGTGAAATTTCATCCAAATCGCTAGATCCATTTGCGAGACGGCCTCACAAATTGCTTTAAAAAAAAAAAAAGAAAAAAAAAATCTATTAATATGTTAAACAGAAATTTTAATGCCAGTTTGGTATTAATTAATGGTGCGAGATTTGTGGTAATTCAAAGGATTCTACGATAACCCTTGATGATGGATTCTTATGTAACTCGACGAGAAAAATTGAAGGTAAAAAATATATTTTTTAAAATATTTCGCTTAGTTCTCGAGATATCGTATCTCAAAATTGACGTGGTTGGTTGAAATGCGACCTGAACCAGAAGACAAATTTCGCCATAGCCAAGTTTGATGAATTCGTATGAAACTCGTCGAGACAAATCGAAAATAAGGAATTTATTTTTCTTAGTTCTGGGGATATTATATCTCAAAAGTGAAGAGGTTAGGATTAGATCCGTCCTGGACCAGAAAAAAATCCACCAAAAGCACTATGTCTATATGGTGGAAATGTACTTTCAATGTTTTATTTTGTACCTAGTGGTTTTTGTTAGGTTGAAATACGGCCTGGACCAAAAGAAACGTCGCCAAAAGCACAAGGAACTATACCTATAACTGATTTTTGACATGCTATATCTCGAAAACCAAGAAAATTTATTATTTATTTTCGATATGTTTCATCGAGTACTATGAGAATTCATCATCAGGTTGTGACGTCAATAGAACATCATCAGGTTGTGACGTCAATAGAACATCATCTGTGCTATATTTATTCACTCCGATAAAACTATGCTCATACCTCGCAGTAATCTCACATCTTCTGATCAGCATTTCAAAATGATAATAAAACAATTCCCATAAGAAGTAACCTTCGTTATAAACAATAAAGCACAAGGTCAGACGACTCAAAAGGCAAGATTCTATTTATCAGAACCCGTTTTTTCGTATGTGCACTCGCACGCGGCTTTTCAGGAATTTGTAGATGTATTAATATTTAATCATGCACTTTATTATCAAACTACTCGAAATCTTGTATATTGAACAGAAACCGAAAGATGTTTTATAATTAAGGTGGTAGTATTTAATGGCTAACTAACAACCACTATTTATAGTCAAAAAGTAAACGATGATTACTTTATAACTGGTACCGGTAATATTAATTTCAAAGAAGTTTCTGTAAAGTTATCACCTCTGATAAAATCATTGATAAATTTTTAATTATCTTTCTTTTTAAATGTTTTACAATTGAACTTGCAGTGCTAATATTTCCACGGGTCAGCCAGTATACAAGAACTGTTCGTTTACTTATTCTTTGGAATCAAAGAAAATCTATTTGTAGGCTTTCTGGTACCTGAATTGTCTACGAGATGGCGCTAGTGCCGTTTTCGATATACGGAGTGACAAAATTGTTCATATTTTGTAAACTCGCTTTTTAGTATGGAAGACAACTATTAGGGTAATCTTAAAAGTCAAAACATCATCTAAATACCAAATTTCATCCAAATCGTCACAGCCGTTTCCGAAATCCGAAATATATATATATATACAAGAATTGCTCGTTTAAAGATATAAGATAAAGAAACACTGTAAAGACATTTATTTAGGTAGAAGTTCTACTATCAGAGTTTGCATAATGGCCAAGTCACTTTTTCTTTTTACAAGGATGATTTTATGTGAAATTTTATTTATTTTTGTATATTGATAGCTTATTCTGAGTCGGATCAAATTTTTGCACTTAAGCAAAGTTTTGGTATCCTAATTTATCAGTATTCCTTTTTACATCCAATTTTCTTGTTGAAATACTTCCCTCGACAACGCACGCTAAACCAAAATTAATCAAAATAGATATCTATCACTAGATTTTGCCATTTTCACAAATTTTTCTCCTTCACTGTTTTGCAGACAGATAACATTTCTCAGTAAGATTGAGTTTGCAGTTCAGCCTTGATCAAATCCATGAACATTCTGTTTCGCTCTTTAGTCCATAAATTATTCAGCGAGCTAAAACTTGTCTCGCAAAAGGCATTGCTTGTTGGAATTGACAAAACCAAACCAAGTATTTTCTTTAAATTTAGAAAATCATTAGAAACGCTTGTTCAAAGAAATTGGCCCAGATTTTATGGTTTCGAAAGTCTTTTGGAAGAACCTCAAATACACGTTTCAGACATTTGAACTCTGTATAAAGGTAATTAATGTTAACTGCATCGAGAATTTTCAAAATCGCAGGAAATTCAAAGAGTATTTTCCTGGCAATGTCAATTCCTCTGATTTAAGGCACCAAAGCTCAAGTTGTTCGTACATTCCATCCTCCATGGGATACTTGGCTTGGCCTCTTGGCCACCGTGATGAACTGAGCTTGAGAAAAAAACTAGTATACGGAAATTCCGGGACAGTAACTCATAATTCCTGACCAGACACAGAATTCCGGGACATTCCATGATTTCCCGCCCATCTGGCAATGCTACCCATACCTGGTATATTAACGATTAGTTCTTAATGCTAATACTTTTGCATTGATTGAAGACAAATTTTAAAATCCTTTCAAAATGTCCAGACAAGTATTCGAATGAATACTGAATTAGTTATTTTGCCTTCTTTTTTACTTCTCCTTGTGCTCGGATCGTAATTAATCAGAAGCACTAACTGAGTGTTTAAAAGAAGGTGCAATTTGTCAGATAAGTTTTAAAAATGTTCATTGTTTCTTAAAATTCTATCTATGATTAAATTTATTACATGTGCAACACAGGTATCCATTTTCCCCCCAATAATAACGTGGAATATTCTACAAGGAAAACGGAAAATAGTAACCTATGTTTCTAAAAATATCGACTCCGATAGCCAGATTTCAATATCGATATATCGTCTTAAAAAATATCAATTCATTAATATCGATATTTTTTAAAATAAATATAGATATTTTTAAATATAAATATCGATATATTGCTATTTTATTAACAGTCCTACCTTGAACTAACCGACCTTCCTGATTGCGGTTTTTAATGTAATTTTTCTGAGTCATCAAAGAGAAGACTGGGACGGTCTCCGCCTCACAAATTACACATTTCACAAACAAAAATATATTTATAACACAGAATATAGTTACATATTCTGCACACATGGCAACACAACAGTTCAGCAATAGAGTAAAATGCTCCTGATCTGAGCGACCCGGTTATATAAAGGTTAGGTACTTTACATGTCCTCCCACTCTCACATTTACATACCAGACGCCTGTGTACAGGTACCAGTGCCTCGTGATCCGCTAAGTCCAACACGAAAAAAAAAAAAAAAAAAAAAAAAAAATCAGGTGTTAAGGCATAAAACACTTATTGGAATATAAAGTCATTTATATATGTTTTCGTATTGTCATAGTAAATGAATCAAATCATTTCGTTAACCATTCTTAGATTCACACGTTAAAACAAAGGATGTCGCCACAGTCAATGTGTCGACTCTCCGAGTATCTAGCGTCTACTGTAATTCGCAGGTTAATTGTAATACACTTTCTTCTCTTATTTTGCAACAATCTTCGCTGCTTGGCGCCAGTTATTAGTTTCATTCGTTCCGCACTCTGAGTATTATCCCCTGCTGATCTTCAGTGTGACAAAAATAATTATTATAATTCGTTTGATTAACAAAACTTGTAAATTATAAATAATACAAAATGTCTGCCACAAAATAGGAAGTACGTGGTCCTAGTGAAAAAATGGTCAGAAATGAGGAAAACCGAAGAACCATAAAACTTGAATAAATGAATTTGATAACCCACTAAGTGCGTTCGTTGCATTAGGCAATACGGTGCATTTGAATCATATGCTCCATGTTAATCTGTGGAACGTTAAATAATAAGACATGAGGAAGATAAGAATACTTTTATTTCTTTGTTTTTTACTTTAGGCATGCTCAAAACGGCTGTCCCATCTTTAAAAAGAGTGAATAATATATTTTGTTGGTAGACTTTTCGCGCTTAAAAGATTCGCTACAGACGTTTTTCATTTCTCTCAACTTCCTGCGTTCCGTGGCAGCTGCATATTGTCTCCTCCAAACCACCAACGCAGGAATGAATACTCGCTGCTCCTATTGTTTCACGGCAACAAAAAAATTCTCGTTCTCCAACAGAAATTTCTTTTTCCGGCTCATTCTTTGTTTAAATTTTTCCAGAGAGAATTTCACATGAGCCCTCAGAAACTGTTTCGTAACTTCGTCAGTGCTACACAAGGTAGGATGAAGTTGTAAACCAATGTCTACTAACGAGGCCAATAACACTGCAATCCTTCTTCTCCGTTTAAGATCAAAGTAGTTTACTATAATCAGAATCTGTTACCTTTCAGGAATGTTTAAATTTGCATATTTCGTTACCTTCCAACCAAATACTTTATGAGATAATACTTAGAGTTAGTATTTCTACACTGAAGAGCCAAAGAAACTGGTACACCTGCCTAGTATCGTGTAGGGCCCCCGCGAGCACGCAGAAGTGCCGCAACACGATGTGGCATGGACTCGACTAATACCTGAGGTAGTGCTGTAGGGAACTGACACCATACATCCTGCAGGGCTGTCCATAAATCCGTAAGAGTACGAGAGGGTGGAGATCTCTTCTGAATTGTACGTTGCAAGGCATCACAGATATGCTAATGTTCATGTCCGGGGAGTTTGGTGGCCAGCGGAGGTGTTTAAACTCAGAAGAGCGTTCCTGTAGCCACTCTGTAGCAATTCTGGACGTGTGGGGTGTCGCATTGTCTTCCTGGAATTGCCCAAGTCCGTCGGAATACACAATGGACATGTATGGATGCAGGTGATCAGCCAGGAAGCGTACGTACGTGTCACCTGTCAGAGTCGTATCTAGACGTATCAGGGGTCCCATGTCACTCCAACTACACACGCCCCACACCATTACAGGGCCCACACTAGCTTGAACAGCCCCCTGCTGACATGCAGGGTCCATAAATTTATGAGGTTGTCCCCGTACCCAAACACGTGCATCCGCTCGATACAATTGGAAACGAGACTCGTCAGACCAGGCAACATGTATCATCGGCAACATGTATCATCGGCAACATGTTTCCACTGTCGGTGTTGACGGGCCCAGGCGAGGCGTAAAGCTTTGTGTCGTGCACACAGCAAGGGTACACGAGTGGGCCTTCGGCTCCGAAAGCCCATATCGATGAAGTATCGTTGAATGGTTCGCAAGCTGACACTTGTTGATGGCCCAGCAGTGAAATCCGCAGCAATTTGCGGAAGGGTGGCACTTCTGTCACGTTGAACGAGTCTCTTCAGTCGTCGTTGGTCCTATTCTTGCAGGATCTTTTTCCGACCGCAGCGATGTCGGAGATTTGATGTTTTACCGGATTTCCGATATTCACGGTGCACTGGTGAAATTGTCGTACCGGAAAATCCCCACCTCATCGCTACCTCGGAGATGCTGTGTCCCATCTCTCGTGCGCGGACTATAACACCACATTCAAACTCACTTAAATCGTGATAACCTGCCATTGCAACAGTAACCGATCTAACGTCTGCACCAGACACCTGTTGCCTAATATAGGCGTTGCCGACTGCAGTGTTTACATATATCTGTGTTCGTATACGCATTCCTAAACCAGTTTTTTTGGCTCTTCAGTGTAATTTACAGTAGAAATGGGGTGTATTAGAATCCTACGTGATTTGAAGGCACGGTACCTATTTTTTTTAAATTATTATTTTTTTTTATTTGAAAGGAAATTGGAATTTAAGAAAAATATTTACATGTTTTTGCAGCATTCTAAGCAGTACACTGTACATATTTACAAACTAGATACACGGATAAACGGTATATTTCTTCTTCACTCATACGGTATTTACAAAACATTCACACATTATTTACAGACTCAGGAACAGACTTGTGCCCCCACGGTAGGGTCTCTATCCCGTCGAGGAAAATATACCGCTTGTAAGCTCAAAGAGTTAATTCATACAAGTTACAGCTTTCGAAAAACATGAACTTACGAAAAAACAATAAAATATATTTATTCATATGATATTCACATAGCACTTTATTAGTCAGCAGACGTGGTTCACATCGGTGGATTGAAATTCTTCCTCAATTAATGACCAATTACAATAACAAGTGGTACTCTTGCCGGCATTCGCCTGGAGTGATTTAGGGACCCCACGGAAAACTCAAATCTGAATGCCCGGACGGGGATTCGAACCAATGTCCTCCCCAATGCGAGGCCAGAAAGTTAAACGTTCACCCACCATGCTCGGTGATGTCAGGCGTTAGTAATACGTTACGTGTTGTTGAAGCTCATTGGAATTTGCAAGAAATAACAGTTACTTTCAACTCTGGTTTACCTTGTTTTATTATCTTTGTTTTACAGTCTTATATATGTTTTGGTAGTGAGATGTACCTGTTAAACGAGATTTGATTGTTGTTAAGTTGGTACGCAGAGTGCGTGCTCCGGAGAGGGCGTGTATCTTTGGAGTTTGGAGCGTGCAGGAATATTGCGGGTGCAGAGGTAGCTGTTATTGGACGCCTCCCACGTGTTAAATTGGGGATAGTAAATGTGTAACTGAAAAACACTTCGAAAAATCAGTAAATGTGAATTTGTATCTATGTATCTATCAATAGCGGTCATATGAACAGTGGAAGTCGTGTTTAATAAACAGTGTGAGTACATTTTGACTCAGTGGATACTAGATGCAAGCAGGGCCGGCTTGGGATGGGGGGGGGGGGGTAAGCGGACCGAGAGGGTGGGGGGCGATGACCTGCCGAAGAAGCCCCTGGGCCCAAACATCCACCCGGGCAATAGAAGAGCTGAAAAAAAAAAAAGTTCTGCTATCTGGCATGAGCGAGGGCCCCATCCGACGAATTTTCAAGGGCCCAAACCGGTTAAGTCACTGCGGAGAACACTTACCCCGGGACCGAGAATCCTGACGCCGGCCCTGGATACAGGTTAATTCTATTGTTTGTACGCGTATAAGAGAGAATAGCAAAGTAAAATGATCGGTGAATAAAAGTGAAGTGTTTATATATATAGGAGTTAACATATTTACTTCAGTACAGACAAGAAATAACATCATTTAAGCAAGAATAATCCTATTTTTAGTCCGACTGGTGCCTTTAAGGATTTACTTCCTCACGTGCAATATCAATTTTATTCCAGGCGGAGGAGATTCAAAAAAAAAAAAAAAACTGTAGGTCATAATCGCCACAATTTGATGGTGGTTTCTTTTGTAACTCCACGAGACAAATGAAGAATGTTTTTTTTTTTCATATCTAGCTTAATTCTCGAGTATCGACTATAAAAATTAATTATATTTACAGTTCCTTGTGATTTAGTGACGTTTTTATTCAGGTCCAGGTTGCATTTTAACCTAACCACAATCGCTAGGAAGAAAATAAAACCCCGTTTTGCATGTCCAGCGTGTAGTTCCATGTGAGTTTGACGATTTTTGTTTTCTGGTTCCAGGCCGCATTTCAACCACATCACTTCAGATTTCATTTACTATATAATATATATCAGTATATCTCGATAACTAAACGACATATCGAAAAAGTTGAGTTTTTACTTTCGGTTTGTCTCTTCGAGTTAGAGAAGAATCCATCTAATTTGGTTTTAGCGACACTTTTCTTTTGGTCCATGCCTCATTTCAACCTAACAGATTTTTTAGATACAATATCTCGAGAAACAAGCAAGATATATATATATATATATATAAAAGTTTATTCTTCACTTTCGAGTTGTCTCGTAAAGTTACATATGAATCCATCATCAGATAGCGACCCAACGATTAGTGTATAAACCCCGCACTTATATCTTCATGAGGTGACGAGACTGAAGCTGTGTAAGCTGAATTACGACTAATAGATTACACGCGGCACACTTGATCACTGCTACTGTCACACATACAGTAGGTATATAAGATAGACAATTTGCAGGTACATCCCCACCGTTTTATTTAAAGACGCAAAAGAAGTCTCATTTTTAAAGTGAGAATTAACCACATGTTGATGGATTGTTTTGTGGATTGGTTTGTGATTTGTTCCGTGTGTAATATACCGCAGCCAGGGATACTGCTAGAGCTCTGTTGACGGCGGGCAAGCACTGACGTCACATTCTGTGTTGGTCCGGTGCACTGTAGTTGTGCCTGTTTGATCGGCGGTGTTTGCTCAGAGGCCGTCCGACCAAGTTTACGTCCGCCAATATGGCCAGCGAGCTTGTTAAAACCGCTCCGCGGTCTACAAGATGCCTGGCTATTGCCCGGGTAGAGCAGGTCGGTATTAAATACGTTACCCTAGACGTTCCGTTACGTCGTTTTGTCCTGAAAAGATAACTTCCGCGAAAAGGTTTAAAACAAAACACTCAAACAATTGCGTGGTAAGAGATTATTGTGTATCTAGCGTTTGCGTATTAGTTCGATACATTTTTACGTGTTTTGCAAATAACATCATTATGAATGCACAATCAAATGTAAGGTTTAATACATTCAATGTACTCAAATTGTTATTATACGTCAATGATCTTCCAGGAAACTTATCCGACAACGTTCAGAGCGTTTTTATTGCAGACGACACCAACCTGGCGGTAATGTGCTTTATCATAAAACATTTTTACTTGTGAACATAAAAATCACAGGTACAAAATTTCGATACAAAAAAACAAAAGGAACTTGCACGTGCACAAATATCACTGTCATTAGTACAAAGAGGAGTTAATTATTCTGGAACACGCCTGTTTAATAAACTTCCTTACAGAATAAAACACTTAGTAGATAATAAAGTTGTATTTTTTTAAAAAAAACTGAGAGATTATCTTATTGGAAATTCTACTACTCCATTCAAGAATTTGTACCAAAAGATTAATTGTATTTAATTTGACTATTACTAAATTCAGTTGTAAAAATTAATGTTTATTTTTTACTTTTTTTTTGTCTTTATAACATAAAATTTTTTCGCTATGATTATTATTCATTTTGCAGAGGTTCCTCCACAACAGGGATCTATGGACTTTTTTGCTGATGGCTTTACGGCTCGTCGACGGCTAAGGTCATTAGAGGCGGGATGGGACTGGGGACAAGGAACGGAAAAGAATTCGGCCATGGCCTTTTTGAAAGATTTTTTTTTTAATCTGCTTAACGTCTCTCTAACAGTGAGGTCTTTAGAGACGGGAAAGGATGGGGGGCAAGGAATGGGAATGAATTCTGCCATGGCCTTTTGAAGGAAGCATTCCGGCATTTGCCTAGAGTGATTTGGGAAACCATGGAAAACTCAAATCAGGATGCCCGGACGGGGATTCGAACCGCCGCGCCGTCCTCCCGAATGCGATGCCAGAACGCTAGCCGTTACACCACCACGCTCGGTCTTTTTGAAGGAAACATCCCGGCAGTCGCCTGGAGTGATTTGGGGAGACCATGGAAAATCCAAATCTGGATGCCCGGACGGGGATTCGAACCCGTGTCCTCCCGAATGCGGGATCTATGGAACAAAATTAATGAATAAATAAAATATCCTTTTTTACTCTAGGGATCACGTCCGTTTGTATCTATGTGTGCGTGGGTGACAGATTTTTGTGAATACAAGCGATGATTTAGTAGTATTTGATTTACTTGAAATTAAATAATCTTCTCTCGTGCCATTATCAAACTCTCGTCTCGTTAGACTGTAATAAATGTCATTTTCAAGAGCGAAATAACCAATTCTGTTGCCACTGTTGAATGAAATTGCTGATATTGACGATATACGACAAAAAGATGACAACGGTGCCTAAAATGTAAGCAGCTCAAATTAAGCGCACATACCGAGCGTGTATTGAATGCGACACCAATTCGCGTAGACACCTTCACACCTTGTCTGTCAAGCAGTGATGATGGAGTGAAACAGCTAATTGACCATCCATTATAGAATTCTCGAATAGTTTAAATAATCTTGTCTGTTTAATAATAATGATACCCGCCGGTGTGGATGAGAGTGCCGAGGCGTCACACAGTGGATCGGGGAGGTTCAACGAGACCGGACTCGAGCCCTGGTACCCGCGTACAGACTGTCTCGACTGCTGTCTTTAGACGGTTTCCCACAATCTTCGAGGTGACTGCTAGGATGATCCCCAATCTCGGCTCTCCCGATGATGGCGGCAGAGCAAGCCGCCGAAAGTTTGTCCTTTGAAAATATGATCCGGTGGCAAACCTGTGAATATTTTGTGTCAAAAATACAATTCTCACTGTGAGAACATAATTACACGATTCGAGACTGTTGGAATCACTTCACTTCCTGTGTAGCACATCCTGAGTAAAAGCAGAGTTGGAACACGCGGACACTGTGCCACTAGGCGGCTGAACTATCCATCCCCTCAGCAGTCGCCCAGTCAAAGAAGCCATGCGCTACATTAAAAAAATAAAAAGTATTAGGATCATAAGAATAGCTCAGAAGCGGAAAACAATTATTTACATGACTTATTTCGTGTTAGTACTGACAAAGAGGTCTGAAACATGGGCAGAGAAAGAAAGGTGTATCTGTACAGTTTATGCCCCATAAATGAACCTCCATAGGATTACAATTGATGCAACTGTACTGGACAAGCTGCGAATTGAGATTGTAAGGAAAGCATTTAGCGAGGAATCTGTACACGATAGAATTGAATAAATATCAAGACTCTGGTGGTATGGATACACAAAGAGGGTGAGTGATGGAAGGAGGCCAAACGCAATGAAAAATTTGAAATTAAATTGGAAGACTCCTTTAGTAAAGCCAGTGGATGGATGGAATTAAGGAACAAGAAAAGGTGTGCAAGGCAGGAAGTATAATGAACTGTAGTGGCAGGTGGATTCGTGGAAAGAGGACAGTCGTCGAAGTGGACTGTGGTGCCGGCAATCCCGGCCAAAGACTGTAAACTGCCCAGCTTGATGATGAAGCAGATTATTTCTGATTTATGATTTTAATCATATTGTTACTTAGTTCTGTAGTCTGTGTTATTGTAAGAGGACTGTCTAACTCAGACCACAGTAAGATTACCCGAGTTGCTGAGTGAGTGATCTGTGGACTCTTAAGAGTAGAGGTTGATTAACCTAGTGACATTTGCCTCTTCTATCTTGAAAATTTTACGCGGACCTTTCCGTCTAGTCGGCTACTGAATAAGATTTGAAGTTAGGCTTTAACACCAGCCGATTAATATGTCAGGCAACCCAAGGTAAGGAAGCCTGGCTCCCGTTAAGTGGCCATTTGGGATTTACCTTACAGTTTATAAAAACCCATTTAATGATCACTGAAGATTTCAGACATTACAGTTGATGACATGACCTGCAGGGATCTTCCCGGTGGCGAATACGAACGATGCTTCTGCATCTAATTGAAGATATTTTGAATCACTGAAGAATTACTGCTTGGTTGAGTGTATACTATATGCCTGGATGGAATTCCTGGCTCCATGATCTTACTATGGCCTACATGGTGTACGGATTGAAGCTAAGAGAGTCGTCCTAGCTGATAGTAAGTTACCTGTAGTGACTGTATGAAGGCTGCTCGAGGAATTAGCTATTCACTCTCTGGTAACTGGCCACAGATGAGTACAAGAAATATGTCTTTAATTCGGAGGTGGAATCCATTGACGTCTTAGGTAGTTCGAACCAGTTTTATTCGATAACTCAGCGCATCAGCAGGCTCCTCTGAACAAGTTCCTACTGAGGTAGCGCTTACAAGCCTGTACTGCTGGCTGCCTCTAACTACATGGAATATTATATTTACTAAATTCCCTGACTTTTATCCAATAAAACCCTAAGGTTCAATACGTCATTGACATTACCCTTCTTACCGTTAGTATTAGAAGCTTAATTTGACTCAAGCGTAGAGAGTCTCCCGTTTCTCCGATGTGTTTAACGTACAAAACATATTAATCAAACTTTGCCTTAGCTAATTCAATTTTTGAATTTTTCTAATGACAATGAATCACGCCTTGACGGGGAATCACTTGACTTGGGCTTATCTAGAAATACAGATTTATTTCAGGCCAAAACTTTGGACAAAAAAACTTCAGATAATTGTGAATCTTCAATGGAAATCAAGGTACATCAGCATCAATTTCAGTCTCTAACAGATATTCAGTTCCGGATAAAAAATTACGAAATGTTCACTTGAGAAGGATTTCTGCCACGCGTCTCCCAATAGAAAATCAATGGCTAATCTATGCCAAACGTGTTTTATGTCACAGAAGTATAACGTTTCAATCTTCTTGTTTAGATTCACTTCAAAACACTTTGTGCTCGTAAGTCGGCATGGAGACCCATAGTAGTATTGATCCCCTTCAGCTGTAGACACAATGGGGTCCCGCTGTATTTATCAGTAATCGGGTCTGGCCTCCACGTTTGGTGATTACAGCCCCGAGGGGCTCTGCACGCCCTGTTCCTGCAGAGGAAGGGAGATTAGTGTGAAATACCCTCAGACGTAGCATTTGCTGTTAAATAGCAGAGCTGGGAGCGAATAATAAGGGCTCTTGGGGTGTTCTTCAAACATTTCCATTGATGAAACTGGACCAAGTGCGTTCCTTGATATTACACTAATATTATACATTCGACAAAATAAAACATTAAAATACTATTTGTACAAACCTATGGGTGAAATATACGTTAAACATCATTCTAGTATGCTACTAATTAAATAATAAAAATAAAATTAATGTAAACACAACAATTATGTCACTTGCAATATATATAATTTCAGTACTAACTTGTTGAAATATTTCCTTTCAGTCTACACCTAGCCTAGTGGGTGAGCTATAACGCTCTGGCCTCGCATTCGGGACGACGCCAGTTCGAATCCCGATAAGCCTATCCGGATTTAGGAAATCAGGTGAATACCGAGGTGGTTCCTTCAAATAGTCATTCCGTGCCACAGTCGATTCTCACCTCTAACGATGCCAACGTAGACGTCGACGAGACTAAAATCCAAAAGAAAAAATTCAGTTTGTAAGGTATTAGTTTTAATTGCTTATTTAGTTAATAACTTTCATTACAGATCGTGGCGATTTGACATCAATCGTACCAAGACTAAGCTACGTTAGTATCTTTATCTTTTGACTGACTGACATCTGATGAGAGATGGCAGATGTGATCTTAGCATAAATCACTAAGTAAAGACTGTATTCTTTTATCTTCCATAAACAGTTACTACAGCTTTTGCAGTGTATACATTTATTTTAATGGCATTCTGAACGCTAAAACAACAGTTTTTTATCTGCAATAATAATAAACTGAACAAGTTAAACAACTTACCGCGCAGAAGGCTTTCAAAATTTTCTTTTACTTAACACTGTTAAGCACCTATTTTTTGTTTAGTAAAAAGTATAGTAATAATTTCCTGCTTTTATATTTAGGAAGAATCGTGGTCCGATCACATTATTGACTTTAAGGACATACTTTCTGTAACAGCTTCTTGATATTTACGCAAATGTGAGGATGTTTCTCTAATATTAGCTGACTACTGCGTAGCAAATCGGAAATTATAACCTCTTACTGTTTATACGACGATGACTTGGATGACTTGTCAGAAATCACCCTCTTCTAGCGATTATTTTGACTGCCGGTAAATGTATCTTTATCTTTAAAAGATACATTCACTCCGAGGACATATGCTAGTAGGAAATACGAGGAACACGAAGTATAAAATGCCTCTGTCCTCAAGTCAAGCGTTTTATTGCAAACTGAAATAATGAATGGCACGTAGAGTAATTGTTGGATGCTAAAAAAATTTACAAATTTACATTTTTTTTTTTCGGGATAAATCTGCAGTCGTTAATATACATCGTGGACTGCAATGTCAAGGGGCTATTTGGGTAAAAATTGTTTGCTGCTCTATGCATTACGAATCCCAAAGTTGCGAAAGAAACAAAGTATCTACAGACATCAATAGTGCTGCTCATTCTCTCACTGGCAATAAAATACGTTTCGAGGGAAATTATTCCGTCGCAGTCTGAATTAAATTGGATGTCTGCCAGTTAGTCAATGAATTTAAGTATATAGTACGGTATTTTACATCATCCGTCTGTGAGATTATCACCGAGCGGGGCGGTGTAACGGTTAGCGTTCTCGCCTCGCATTCGGGAGGACGGCGGTTCGAATCCCCGTCCGGGCATCCAGATTTGGGTTTTCCATGGTTTCCCCAAATCACTCCAGGCAAATGCCGGGATGCTTCCTTCAAAAAGGCCATGGCCGAATTCCTTCCCATTCCTTGCCCACATCCTTACCCCCCCATCCTTTCCCGTCTCTAAAGACCTCGATGTTAAAAAGAGACGTAAAGCAGTTAAAAAAAAAAGTGAGATTATCACAGTTTAGCCTCTCAATGAAGTGTGTAACTTGTTATTAAGGGCTACGACAAACAGTCGTCATACGATCATCTCTTCTCTGTATTATCGTCTGTAGTATTTACAAAACTATACAATACATATCGGATACAGCACATTGCAGTGAATATTCACGTATTTTCTGTGTGTATTTGATGTTTGTATTACTGAATCTAAACGATATGATTTTAACTCTGAGCCAAATACCAACTTAAAGCGGATGTAGTTAATACGCTACCACTGTTGGAAGAATACTTTGAACTTGTTTCAACATAAAAAAAATTTTTGTCTATGTTTATGGGACACACATTTTGCACAACTGTTAAAAACATCATACCACTGTTCTAATAGGAAGCTGCATTTAATATTGTTGATTGTGATCGTATTTTACACATTGTCTGTAAATCCATTATTAATAGTTTAAAGATTCAAATATTGGTGACAGTCTTTTTACACATGCATGATAGGGACCCTATGTGATTATATCTCTCCTCATCGTCGCCTTTGTGTCAGATTGTAAGTTCACATACGTCAGGTTTTTCAGCTGAAATGAAAACTTGCCAGTATCCGGTGTCATCTTGATATGAAAATACTTGACCGGTGCTTAAATTACAAAATCTCGTGTCTTCAGGTAATAGATTGTAGGGACTTATAATATGCACGAGTGATTAACATGTAGATAGTTCTATCTCTGCTTGTAGTATTTCTTAAACGTAGTCGTGCGCTAGCTGCGGAATAAAGCGCTCACGTATCGACTGGTTCATAGCGCTGGGATTTATGGCTGCAGTGTGCTTGGAGCGAGGGAATAGAGACGTACTGCCGGGCCAATCGGATTGAGGGAGGTGCGCCTACCTCGTAATGGAGGTAATGGCCCGGAGTGGGGTCGGAGGCAGAGGGGATAAGAGTACCCAGCGCAGATCAAACTTAAAGCCGCTTCTACTTCCGATATTTGGCAGTTGAGGTACTGATTCACTCGTTTATAGTTTAAATATGTCTTTTGGTTTATTATAAATGGGACCTTAAGTGGCTAAAAAGTCTGATTTTAGAATCGCAGGTCCTTCCAGAGTTATGACGCACGCTGAACACATAATCACGGGAACGAGGCGAAACAGCAGTTCATTCCTACATTTCTTTTGTCTGATTCTACTCGTCGACATTGTTCTTCTAAATTGTGATAGCGCTCGCGAACCATTCGCCGCCATGCAGATCGATCAGACACTACATCCTCGTAGTTGTTTTTGTCTATTACACATTTCTTAAAGTTGGTTTTAAGTCCAATGCTGTATCGTTTCATTTGTCCTCCTCGATTTCGTTGGCCAGTCTTTAGTTGTGAATACATTATTTTTTTCGGGAGGGGACTGTTTGGTATTGGGATGACATGTCCAAACCGAGAGTGGTGGTGTAACGCCTAGCGTTCTGGCCTCGCATTCGGGAGGACGGCGGTTCGAATCCCCGTCCGGACATCCAGATCTGGGTTTTCCATGGTTTCCCAAATCACTCCAGGCAAATGCCGTGATGCTTCCTTCAAAAGGCCATGGCCGAATTCCTTCCCATTACTTGCCCCCCATCCTTTCCCGTCTCTAAAGACCTCGCTGTTAGAGAGACGTTAAGCAGATAAAAAAAAAAAGACATGTCCAACCCATCGATGTTAGTGCTTAATTATCTTTAACTCAGTGCTTGTGGTATTCGCTTCTTCTAGCATACTGATGTTTGTTCGACGGTGTTGTCGTTTTATACTAAGCATTATCCTCAGTCTTCGTTGGTGATACGTCTCCAAGTATTTTAAGTGTCTCGCAACCATTGAGTTGGTGTTACAGTGGAATTGTAAAAGTAGATCTTTGTCTAAGCACAGTTGTCATAATTTTCGAATACTATTTTTAGGTGACGGCCGTAAGATGCTCTAGCACATCTTATTCGATACGGAATTTCTGTGTCAGTTTTTACCTTTTTTTGAGATATGTCAACCAAAGTAGGGAAAGTATTCCACTGTGTTGACTGTGATAGTTGGAGCAATTATGCTGGAGTTTGGTACAAGGTGGTAGAGGATCTGCGTCTTCGAAGCGTTAAACTCTTGACCCACTGTCTTGTATGCTTGCGTAAATGCATTTAAAATAACTTGTAATTCCTTCTCTGAAGTACGAATGACAACAGGGACATACTGATATTACTTCCTTGACGCCTTCTTGTCGGTAGAGCATTTCACACGTAGAGGCATAATTCAAATCATTAATGCGAATGATTTTATTAGTCGAGTAAGGTTATTCTTCTTCTATGAACACTTTATCCGGATCCGTGGGAACGTCTGGAAAGTATGGGATTGAGAACAATTAATTCGGCCATGGCCTTTCTGAAGGAGGGAGCATCCCGGCATACGGCTGGAGTGATTTGGGGAAACCATGGAAAACCTCAATCTGGATGCCCGGACGGGGATTCGAAACCGCACCCTCCCGAATGCGAAGCCAGAACTTTAACCGTTCACCCACCAGGCTCGGTCTGGGAAGGTCAACTTGGTTGGTTCCCCGTTGTCATTCGCAGTGTGACGGAATTCATAAGTGTTGTAGTGTGGGTGACTGTGATAGTGTGTTGAAGGTACAGTGTTTTCTTCTGTCGTGTGATATGGAAGAAGGGAGAGGGTGATACCCGTTGGGGGCCCATTCAATCCTATTGTTACGAAGGACGCCAAGGGGGCCGCCAAGCTTAACGTCCCCAACCGGCGGATGAATCGCCATCAACAGCGTCGTATACTCTCGCTCCATACGCACTGCGGAGAAGATTGGGATTTAACCAAAGACTTTAAGGTACAATACAGTGATCAGCAATTGTCCATCATCTGCTCTTCTGCCGGTCAGGTTGTGATGGTGAAAGTTTTTTCCACCATCAGGGGTCGAACCTGGTAACCCTGGTCGAAACAATAATCAGACTCAATCATTGATTCAGAATACCTAATAAATTCTACACGACTTCATCACATACAAAAAAAGCACATTTCTCAAAAACATTGTGTTTATACGACACCATCCGCTGAACACCCCAGAGGATTATATTGGAAACATTTTTTAAAACAAATCTCTGAGCTTACACATATCACACAGTCACTGCTAATGTTACAGCACTGAATTGTTCAGTGTCCTTGGACATCACTTATTTACAGAGTGTCTCTCCCTTCCAAACTCCTCGAAGCTTCCTTGTCGAACCATACGCCTTAAAAGCTGCTCATACCGCGCCTCACAATTCAATACTTCCGAAAGATTTTTATGGCACCACCGATTGCCTGGTGACCAGACCTTCCCTTTGGAGATCCTTTATTAACACCATCAGATATGTGTACCCCCGTAGTTAACATTCCCCATCTCGTAGGTTCTGACAATAATTTTTTTTCGGAGCGTAAACGGATAAGTGTTGAATTCAGCACGTATTGCGTTACAATATTCAAATCATTATTATTAATTCTCTTTTCACTAACCGAATTATGATTGTTAATTTTTTATATTTTTTGGTATTAGTGGAATCAATTAGTACGTTTCAACATCACAGCGTTGAATAGTCTGTAAGGGAGCCAAATAAATCCCCGTAATATTGTGTTAAAGCGAAGTGAATATACGCGTCTGGCAAGCTGCACAGCCGTACGCCGTAAGCTGAGACGGTATGTGCTGATATCAGCGCTCGCGCTGGCCAGCAGCTACACGCAGTCAGTCTGCCTCGGAAGTTTGTACGTAACACATCTGATGTAGGAGGTGTCGTGATTTTACTACCAACATAATCGCTTTGTACCCCAATTCGGCAACAGGAGTCTAAATTCAAGCTAGCGGGGGTATTGCTAACATATTGCGTGGTGCAGAAATTACGTTCCTGTATTTGTGTAACTGTCCGTGTGTAAATTAACGGCGAATAAATTGGAACTAATCTGTAATCTCTGTTTCCGTCAGTAATAAACCTTACTAAACCGTATCAGGCTAACAACACTCAAGCCAAAGAACTCTACGCAGCCTTCAATAAAAAACAGTAACATCTTTTATTATACAAGTAGTTGTTCTGCAGCTATTGTCCGCGCAGTTGTCGATTCTGCGTCATCAACGATCGACTGGTGTCAGAGAAGGCCGTCGTCCTGACCAGAAGAAAGAAGAACATCAAGAAGACGTTGCTATCGGTCAGGTTAGTGATCACACCTCCGATAGCCAACCAGTCACCAATCAATATCCACTCAGCCATCCAAAACGGTACTCTGGCGTCATCTGCGGGACTCAAACCCTGCACCACACGCACATAAACAGAGACCCCTCACAAAAGTGGCTGTCAGATCGTGGGATTTATTCGATACGGAAGGTGTTAGAAAGTGAATGTTGGTAGTCGCGAACGTAAAAAATTGTGGAACAGTGCCCAGAAGAAGGAGAACGTCGGTTCGAGCCCAGGAACCAGTGGAGTCAAAAGCAGCCTGTGGAGCCAAGCAGCAGCCCAACGGCGGTGAGGAAGAACGCGGTAGCAGCCTCCAGACAACGGCAGTAGCGTCGGTCGGTGAATTCCAGCGTCGGAAGTTAGTAGTAGGTGAACGGGGATTCGAGCACACCAACCTGTAACTTCGAAGTTTGGCTAATAGGTGAGTGGAAATCACCATGTCTGTCCTTCTAGAGAATAGAGAAGTCCCTTTGCAAGACGCAATTAACATTTTGAGTCAAAAATTGGCGGAATTAAACCCGCGTAGAGTTGTTGATCCTGAATCAAAGTCTAAAATTAATAATGCAGTTATGAATAGTAATTTAACATTTGGTGGTACAGCTAATGAGTCAATTCAAGAATTTTTTATGAAATTTGAAGATTTTTTGTCATTTAGTGATTTGTCAAGTAGTGAGAAAATGAGGATTCTGAGGACCAAATTGGTCGGTGAAGCATTTAAGTTTGTTGTTTATGATGATGATTGCAAACAAACTGAGACGTATGAAGGGTTGAAAGATGAGCTTTTAAAGCGCTTTTCAAAGAAGCAGACATTGAGATTTTATAGGGAACAGTTACGTAAGTTGAGAAGACAGCATGGGGAGGACATTCAACATTTTGCTGATAGAATTAAGATAGTAAATGATAACACATTCACATTAAAGGGTGCTGATGAAAGAGACCATAAGGAGTATAACCTTGTTGTAAGGCATGAGGCAGATCAAAGGGCACTTGACGCATTTTTAGGTGGTTTAGGCGGTGAAATTGGAGAATATGTGAGCCTACAGAAACCCAAGACATTTAACGAGGCGATTGAGCATGCTGTGACGTATGAGCAAGTGAAGAGTAGGCCAGTAGGTGATCAAAGAGAGAAGCCACCGAGGCGAGTATTTAATGCTAAGAGGGGGCCAAGATGTCATACATGTGGGAGATTTGGGCACAAAGCTGTAGATTGTTTAAGAGAGCCAAGATTTCAGGGCAATTATCGTGGAAGGGGTAATAGGATGTGGCGTGGACAGAGAGTTGAACAAAAGAATTTAAACGAGGAAGGGGTGAGCAAGCCGCGATGTCGCACCCCAGTAAAGAGGGTACCTGTTGTATTCCCAAGGGCAAATCCTCAAGTGGCAAATTTAATTGTAAGTGTCAGCATAAGTGGAAAGACAGTGCGATTTATTAGTTGATACAGGGGCAGAGGTGACCTTGTTGTCTAAGAGTATTTGGTGGACTCAGGGGTTATGTCCACCCGATGTAAGATTACTGGTCTGGATGGGAGTAGAGATATCACAATATTGGGAATGAAGAATGTTACCATCTTAGTAGATAATTATGTTCATGATGCATTAGTTTATGTAGTACCTACATTAAATTCTTCATATCAAGGTATCTTAGGAATTGATTTTTTATCTAAGCACAATGCAGTGATCGATGTGGCGAAACGGTCGATTGTTTTGCGGAAACACGAAAGTGTAGGCCCATCGTCGGCGTTACCAGACAAAAGCAGTGTTCATGTTCGAAGGAGGGTTCTGCAGGCCCGAATTTGGCAGTTATACGAACTACAGGTCTATCGCCCGTCTAAACAAAGCAGAGAAAATTCCAAAGCATCAGGTAAAGTTATTAATGTCCCAGTCCGAGATAGTTTAGGGTGTGATGAAAATTCTGTAGTGTTGGTCGACACACAGATGAGTCTGGATGGTTGGACT